>JAJPUD010008984.1:30289-75372 GCA_023553655.1 Myrmecobius fasciatus
GTGCTATAGTCCTGAAATTTAGCCACGATATTCCTTGGGGTCTTAATATTGGGGTCTCTTTCAGGAGGTGATCGGTGAATTCTTTCAATGGTGATTTTGCCCTTTGATTCTACAATCTCAGGGCAGTTTTCTTTCAGGATTTCCTGGAAGATAGTGTTTAGATTCTTTTTTTCATCATGGCTTTCAGGAAGTCCAATAATCCTTAGATTGTCTCTCCTAGATCTATTTTCCAAGTCAGTTGTTTTTCCTAGGAGATATTTCATATTTTCTTCTAATTTTTCATTTTTTTGTTTTTGTTTGACTGATTCTTGAAGTCTTATTGAGTCATTCACTTGCATTTGTTCAATTCTTATTTTTAAAGGGTTGTTTTCTTCAGTTACCTTTTTAAGCTCCATTTGTAACTGGCCAATTGAATTTTTGTGTTCATTGCACTCTTTTTCCACTTCACTAATTTTATTTGTCAATAGATTGGTGTCTTTTTCATATCTCTTTTGCAGGGCATCATATCCTTCTTGCAAGATACTGTATCCTTCTTGCACTAATTTCAATTTATTTTCCCATTTATCCTCCAGTTCTTTTATTAGGTTCTTTAAGCAATCTTCCAGAAAGGCCTTTTGAAACTGGGACCAGTGATGGTCCTTGCTGATTCCCTCTGGAGTTATGTCTAAAGGATCCTCTGGCTCTGGGGTCTTCTCCTCTTTCTCTTTGTAAAAGCTGTCTATGGTGAGAGCTCTCATTTGCCTCTTCATTTTTTTTAGACAGCGTGAATATCTCTTTAAGGTAGGGGGGAAAAAAACGGCTGAAAAGGCCAGCTGAAGATTTTGCCCTGAGGTGCTTCGGCGAATTAATTTAAGGTGCTGGGCCGGTGGGGGCTAGGACTAAGTCTGAATTACTCCTTAAACAAGGCAAGTTTGCCAGAACACCTGCCCCCAATCAGGGCAGAGTGTCACAAGTGCCTCAGATAAACTCCAGGTGTTTGGAATTTGGAGTTTGGAGTTCGGAGGTTTTTGCCAGTCTGAGCTGAGCTGAGCTGAGTCCCACCCTCACTTCTGGCCTCCACCAGAGTTCTCTGACACCGGAGTCCTCTGTTTATCCCTCTGTCCGAGCTAGACAAACCTGATGTGAAGTTTTTCAGAGATATCTGCAAGCAGTATCCAAATATTTCCTGACTCGCTAACTTGAAGATTAGTTCAGAGGCTTATTTTATTGTTGATTTGAGAGAAGTTCGGAGGAGGACACAGAGTCACCCTTTCACTCCGCCATCTTGGCTCCGCCCCCCAGGACCAGTAATTCTTAAAAGATCTCTCCTTGATCTTTTTTTTTGTCCTGGTCAGTTGGTTTTCTCATGTGTTTTTTACATTTTCTTCTATTATTTCACTCTTGATTTTGTTTCATTGTGTCTTGATTTCTCATGAAGTTATTAGCTTCCACTTGCTGATTCTCATTTTTAATTAATTATTTTTGTCAGTGAGCTTTTGTACCCCTTTTTCTATTTGACCACTTTAAGTTTTTAAGGAATTCTTTTTTTCAGCTAATGTTTGTACATTTCTTTTCATTTTTTTTGTCTTTCCTTTACTAAGCTTGTTGACTCATTTTTCACAATTCTCTTGAATTACTGCCATTTTTTTCCCACTTTTTCTTCTACCTCCCTTCTTAGCTTTTCATAATCTATTTCAAGCTCCTCTAGGATTTCTTTTGGGGACAGAGAAATTAATATTTTCCTTTGATGCTTCACATGTAACTATTTGGACATTGCTGTTCTCTTATGAGTTTAAGCTTTGATTTTCCCTGTCACTATATTAAGTTTCTGTGGTCAGGTACCTTTGTTTTTGTTTGATCAGTTTTCTAACCTATTTCATGACTTTCAATTTTACAATAAATTTGGATTCTTCTTCTGGGGTAGAGAGGCATTGTCCTAAACTTCTTATGCTGGGGAGTTGGTCAGGCCTTCCCAACTGCTAGCCATGCTAAGCCTTTGGACCTAGCTGCTTCCTTGTGCTGAGGTTCAGAGCCTCACCTCTGGCTTGCTTCCATGTGCTCAATGATTGGCTTGCCTGGAAACTACTTGCTGACCCTTAAGCCATCTGGCCTCTCTTGACTTTTAATTATAAACTTATAAAAGCCTTTCTGTTTTCCTTTGATTTCTTCCCTAGCCTTAGGTCTCTTGACATTTATGCCATTTTTTGTATTCATCATTCTAGGTTGCTGCCTTTACTTCCATCTTCTTTACTGGTCTTTAAAAATTTTGCATTATTTGTTGAGTTCTCTACATAATTCACACTGGTCTTTTTCAGTAGCACTTTCTTTTATTCCATGTAAGAATTTTTACAATGTGTTGTCACCTTCACAAGTATATTTTTAACATTTTCTTGAGATTACTTTCCATGTAACACTTTAGTACATGGATTCTCACTTGACCCTTCCCTGGGCTCTGAGATTGATTATCTGTCAATCTGGTATTTATATCCTATTATGCCTGGCTTTCCTTGCCTTTCATATAAGAAATTATAAGATGGAATAGTCTCCTTATCAACTTGATTCTCATTGCTACTTCTTTAAAAACCTTCCTCTTTTTGTCTTAATTCAGCCCCTAACAGCAGTTTCCTTTTTCATTACTTCTCCCTTCCATAAGAGCATGTCAAGTGCTCTTTTGTCACAGGAATAGCCCTAGGAGATAGATATTTGAATAACTGAATTGTCTCAGTAGCACTGTTTAATGCTCCTACATATTTATAATCTGTTTCTTCTATCTGCTCAGGGGGTCTATAGCTGAAATATCAAATATAACAGTTTCACCTGAATCAGATTAAAAGTAATGGAAAAATAGTTAACATGGTTAAATAAAATACAGTAGAACACAGATTATACTAATGTGAAGTTATCTAAATCAATATACAACTGGTAGAGATCCTTATGTTTCATTTGCTATTTGACTTTGGCACCATTGGTCCAAGTATACTTCCATGACATTAACTGAAATCATTTCTTACAGATACTTCCTGTTCCATTGTTTGGCTTTCTTCACATAGTGCCTCTCTACACTCCCCTCCTTCCACCAAACAAAATTGTTTTCCTTTTTATTCCCAAGGCATACCTTTTTAGTACTGTATTCCATTCATGAATCCCATTCTGCCAATCCTTAACCATACTATTGAGGATGAATTCACTTTCTTTCATTGATATCTTCAATTTCTCCTATTCAGTGTGTAGTATCAGGACTTTGTGGATAGAACCTTGAGATCACAGGGGGTTTTTCTCACCTTCTTTGAATTTTCATTCTGTTTTTATTCTTATCTTACAGGGTCACTCTATTTGGTTTGCAAGATATATTTTAGCACTTTTGTGCTTCTGTTTCCTGTTTAAGGCCTCTTAATCAGGTTTCCAAGATTCTAGGCAAATATATTTTTCAATTAGCCTTCATTTACAAGAGCATTTTCCCTCTCTGTATAGATTAATAAGCTTTTTCTATAGTACTATGAACTAGTTTCTATATATTATTATGCAGGTTATTAAATAACAGAATAGTTCGTCTTCTGTCCAAAATATATTATTCTCTTACCATTGAGCTGTCCCAAAACCTCTTCTTGTGTTTATTTTCTAGCACAGTCTCTAAGGCAAATGGTAAATTGCCTGGGTAGTGGAGGAGAGAAGTTGATCGGATTTTAAATACTTTTATAAGTAACTCTCATCATCTCTTTTGTTTGGATAATTTTGTCTACTAATAGGTTGAGTACTTATTTTAGAGAATAGTTCTTTTATTGTACTGACTCCTCACTCAGTAAGTAAATAGTATCCAGAAGTATTAGTATTTGCCTGTTATTAAAGCAAAGCATTTTCACTCAGTGTGCAGTAGAATTTTATTTTAACCTTTAAGAATTATTTCCTTTTGCTCTATGGATATCTGCCCTTTAAAAAAATTAATGGCTTTTATTGAGGATTGTGTTCACTTGAATTCTTAAGCCAGATGTACTTTTATTTATTGATATCAAATTATGATCTATATATGTTCCCTCATCCATGAAATCTGATCAGTTTAACCTTTGGCCATATAATGAAGTGTTTTTAGAATGACTCTGCTAATAGTAGAATAATTAAGATTTTATTCCTATGCAACTCACAGTCACTTTTATATTAACATTATTTGTGTCCCAGAGCCCATATTCCTTTTGGAATACCATACCATGACCTTAATGAGTGTTCCCGACACTGTCTCTTTTCCTAGTCTCTTCAGTTCACTACTGCTTTTGGGAAATCTGGGTTTGAACCTCACCCTAATAAGTGTCCTGATACTTTCCTGGTAAACAGTTAATATGCATCATTTATTCATAAACTAATTGATCTTCTTGTCTCCATATACAGAGGGGCAATAGAAAACACGAATGATTCTTTTGCTTATTTCGATAAATATTTATCATCTCCTTTCCTTCTGATTATTTAATGTGCATCCTAACATTAGAAAAAGAATAATGGCTTCCTACGCTTATGCACTCCATTTTCAAGTCAGTGGCAGACGTTCTTGTGCTTTTGGGACAGAGGAATATATATATATATATATATATATGTGTGTATATATATATATATGTATGTATATATATGTATATGTATGTATGTATTGAGAGGTATAGATAAATAAAAATATGATCATACATATATGCTCATATATACAGATATATCACACACACATGAATACCTATGTACAAATGGGAACACACATATGTAGATATATATACATATTTACATTTATATATGAGAATATACATCCATATGTATTAGAATCCATGAACACACATACACACACAGAAACCTTGCAGACTGTAGAAATATTGCAGGGTGCCCATAGAGCCTTTAGTGCTCTTCTCTACATATAGTTTTCACTTAGAATTGACTTCTTTTTTTTCTTTTAATGATAGTGTCATATTTAACACTTAATTCATGTTTATTAGAAACAAGAGCTAGAGTCTGTGTAGTGTAGGGGAACATATTAGGCCAAATGCTGGATATTGAGTCATGTACCCCAGAGTTCAGACACTTATTTTGCTACTTGATGACTTTTGGAAAATCTTTTTTTTTCCATATGGTGCATTTTCTTCTGCTTTTTAACATGAAGAAGTTGGGTGAGCAGAGATATGTGACATTTGTTTTGAAGTGTTTGTCATTACTTGCAGTATTTGAGCCTTATAGAAACTCTGTATTGTAGGTACTATGAGGATTATTACCATCTCCACTCCTACCCCCCAATTTTGCTAATGAAATAGTCGCTGCCCAGAATGATTTAGTGACTTGGCCATGGCCCTCCTTCTCTGGAGTTTCAGAAGTAGGTTTGAACCCCAGGTTTTCCAATCTCCACATTTAATACTCCACCTTTGGTGATGCTTAATGACGTTTCACTCTAAATCAATTATTTCACTCCTTAATGTAGTTTGGTGCCACAATTTTGACTAATTCTTACTCTCAAAACTTCTTTACTATTTTCAAAGGCATATGCTAATGAGAAATTTTATTGTGTGATTAGGGCAGTCATTTAATAAACTGTCATTTCGCCTATTTCATTTTGCTTTCTCCATTTTTAAAGCCAGGTTATCAACATTTGGTACCATGTATGAGAACAAGAAATTGTTATCTTGTGATGTCCATTCACTCTTTTGCCAGTATAGCTTGAAAATATGTAGAGAGCACAATACAACGCACATTTTGTTTTTATTAAGAGGAGTTTGGAAGAAATTTGTGTAAAGGTCATTTTGATCTTTAGTTCCAGTCAACCCTGAAACTAGCAATTCTACTTATCCCGTCCCTAGTGTAATGAAATCTTCACAGAACTCCAATTGGAGGGGCCCACTGAGACGCAGGCCAATATTTAGCAAAATAAATAATGACCCAGTTAATCATTCTATCATTTTATGTACTGTTGCTGAGCAGCCGAGGAAGCTTATTTTACCCTGCAGTTAAGAATATCATCTCACATCGCACATCGAGTTGGCGCTCGTTTCATCTCTTTTCTGAAATATTTTAACAATTTTTTCAACTGAAAATGGTTATCTATAGATAATTGAAATTCTGTCATTTTTGTGCAGCTTTTAGATGACTGTGTTTACTTGCAACAAAGAGTCAAAATCATGGGGAGCTCATTTTCCTTGATTTTTTAACTGAGGGAATGCTGCCCAGGAGAGTAATCCTAAAGACTGATAGTGACCTCTATATAGGGATCAGGCATTTCCAGAAATAGGACAAGCTTCATAGTGCTTGGGTAGCCAACATTCATCAGCACTGAGCTAAAGAAAATATTTCCCAGTGGGAGGCAAGTTTTGACCAGGTACTCATCACCAGCTCTTGGGGTCTTTGGATTTGTAAGCCTGATAAATTAATTTCTCTGTCCCCAAGACAGCACTCTGCCATGCAAGGACTCCTTCCTTTAAAGAATGATGCACACTTTGCTTTCATTCCTAATATACCAATTCCACAGCACAAGAATTGTTAGATTCTCTTCTTTCTTTTAGGAAACTCAGACATTACTGAGCATCTGGAAGGAATCATCTGGAAACCCTCTTAGTGATACTGTCATATTCAGTTCAAGGACAGGCTTGGATGACTCATGATATGGAAGAGATTGAACCAAGTTCTTTATAATTTGCATTTCTTTTCTTCTTCCTATGGGGTGGAGAAGCTGCCCAGGGTCTTAGGTCTCTAAGATCAATACAGCCACATGTTTCATACAAAAACATCTTGTTATCCACATTATTACAGGGTGCTGTGTCAATCCAAACTCTTCAAAGTTTTTCTTCTGTTCAGAATTTGGTAGAATGACATTATGTTCAATGGGAAAAAAATTATAGAGATGAGAGGGAAGTTTAGTGCCATGGTACAATGAGGATAAGAATTTTATATCAGGCACTACCCTCATTCTTGCTATCAAGTAATAAAACAAAAGAATCCAGTTTAAAAAAAGAACATTCATGTAAAGTTGTTCTGATGTTTAAGAATAAAAATACTCTAATGAGTTCCATCTGGTCCCTGTTTAGTTTTCTCCATTTGTTCAATGAATATGGCTTTGGATTCTGACAGGAGATTCAGATATGAATTTCCTGTCTTGGAAGTAGCCAGTATTGCCTTCCACCCCCACCCCCACTTTGATCCAGCAAATCATGTATCCAGTTTGTTCAGTTTTTACATCCAATTCCCTCAAAGTGAACATGTATAGATACGTCATACTATGTTCCTAATATTTCTTTAAATTTTAGTCATCAATGAAATAAACTTGGATTTCTAAAGGCCATTTTCATCTTTCTAGCATTCAAAGTAGCAGTCTATCATTTGAGCAAATGTTTATTAACAGTTGTGTTTTGTGCAGAGCATTTTGTACTAGGAGAGATGGTTCAAAGATCGTTGGTTGCATTTGTTTTTGTGAGACCTTTTACTGGTTCAGATCACAAACACCCCAACAAATGTTTTTGTGAGCTGTTCTGTGAATTCATAAGAAATTAAGCTTTCTCTTCTGAGTTACCCTAAATCTGAGATTTTAAGTATATAATGTTACCTGTTAGATCCATAGTTAGGATGACAGAATGTTGCATTTGGAAAGGACATTTAATTTAGAGCTATCAGACAAGTAGCTCAGAGCCTGTTTCAATTCACCCCCTTTCTTCTGCTGAATGTGATTACAATGTAATTGGGAAATGTTAAAAAAAACAACAAAAATACAGTGGAACAATTTAGTTGTTGCTATTTCCATGTGAGTTTGATAGCAGTGATCTAGACCAACACCTTCATTTTATTTTGTAATTAGTATTTTGTTGATGCTCATTTTTATATCAGCATCCCTTAGTAGTTATCCTCCATGAAGACATGACTTACAGGGCCATAGGGGTTAGAAGATTTGCTCAGGCTCACATAGCTAGAAAATGTTTGAGGGTGAAGTTTTCCTCCAGTCATTCTGACTCCAAGCCAAGGGCACTATCCATTGCATCAAGCAATGCATCATTCCTTTGCTGAAAACAAACAGAATTCCATGATAACCCAAGCCTCTGTGGAGGAACAGATTTTGTAAATGTTCTCTGAAGCTGGAACCACTGTTAGGGAATTAAATTTATGATAAAAGAAGCCCCAAACCCTAGACTTGGACTTCACTTAACTGTGAGTTTTTCAGTGTAGGGAAATCTGGATGAAAGGAGATTGCTTCTTGAGGAACCTGAAATTTGTTGTATTAAAATAAGTCTAGAGATCTATGACTAATTGGATTGAAAGTAGGATACAGTAGAATGTTGGATATGCTACCTTTGTAATAATCCCAAGATAATACTCCCTCTGAGAATCATCCAAATCATAGGATAACAATATTAACCAGGAGGGGACAGTATATAGGCTTCTAGGAGGAAGCTGGGATTGAGAAGAAAAAGAAGAGAATTATATTGATGGTTTATGGGCCACTGTGCATCTTAAATGTGTATTTCACATTAAAAATTATTTAATATTTTATTTTTCACTCATTACATGTCAAAACTATTTTATCATTCTTGTTTTAAAATTTTGAATCCCAAATTCTCTGTTTCATTGTGAGAAGTCAAGCCATTTAACATGTGCTATACATGTGTAGTCATGCAAAACATTTTTCCATCCTATTCACGTTGTGAAAGAAAACATAGACCAAAAAAAATACATCTAGAAAAATAAATAAAGTAAAAAATATACTTCAGTTAGTATTCAAACATCATCAGTTCTTTCTTTGGGAATAGATAGCATATTTTCATCATAAATGCTTCAGAGTTTTTTTGGATCATTGTACTACTGAGAATAGCTAGGTTGCTCATAGCTGATCCAGTACTGTTATTATTTTGTACATAGTACATTTCACTTTGCATCAGCTCATGAAAGTCTTTCCAGGTTTTTCTGAGAGCATCCTGCTCATAATTTCTTGTACCGCAATGATATTCCATCATAATCACAGACCACAATTTGTTCAGCCATTCCCCAATTGATGGACATCTCCTTAATATCCAATTCTTTGCTATCAGAAAAGAGCTACTATAATTTCTTTTATATAGCATCTTTTCCTTGTTTGGTTTTTAATCTCTTTGGGTATATAGACCTAGTCATGGTATTGCTAGGTCAAAGGATATACATGGTTTTATAGCCTTTTAGTCATAGGTACAAATTGATTGACAGAATGGTTGAATCAATTCACAATTCTGCCAATGGTACATTGTCTCTTTTTTTTCACATACCTTCACCATTTGTTATTTTTCTTTTCTGCCCCATTAGCAAATCTGATAGGTATGAGTTGGTACCTCGGAGTTGTTTTAATTTGCATTTCTCCAATCAATAGTGAGTTAGAATATTTTTTCATATGGCTGTAGACAGCTTTGATTACTTCATCTGAAAATTGTTTGTATCTTTTGATCATTTATCAATAGGGAGATGGCTCTTATTTCTGCTTGAATTTTTTTCATA
Source organism: Myrmecobius fasciatus (assembly GCA_023553655.1). Classification (NCBI taxonomy): domain Eukaryota; kingdom Metazoa; phylum Chordata; class Mammalia; order Dasyuromorphia; family Myrmecobiidae; genus Myrmecobius; species Myrmecobius fasciatus. The sequence goes on from JAJPUD010008984.1 coordinate 39,731, forward strand.
ATTACTTTTTTTGCAAACTGTATTTTGTCTATCCTTTTTATTCCCTCCATCACATTGATTCTATTCTTTCTCTTCTTTCATCCTGTCCTTCCTCAAGTGTTTTGCTTCTGAATACCCCTTTCCCCAATCCGCACTTCTTTTTCACCACCCTCACCTTTTTTTCCCTCTCCCTCTTTCCTATAGGATTAGATTGATTTCTGTACCCAACTGAGTGTTATTGTCTTGTTGAGCAAATTCTGCTGAAACTAAGGTTCACTCAGTCCCCCTCACCTTCCCCTCTTCCTCTCCATTGTAAAAGCCTTTTCTTGCTTCTTTTATGTGAGATAATTTACCCCATTCTGCTTCTCCCTTTCCATTTCTCCCAATACTTTCCTATCTTCCCCCCTTCATTTAATGTTTTTAGATATTATTCCTTCATATTAAACTCACACTTGTGCTCTTTCCCTCTCTCTCTTCTTATCTCTTTCTATGTATGTGTGTGTGTGCCTCCTTCTAACTGTCCTACGTTACAAGTATCATCTTCCCATGTAGGAATGTAAACAGGTTAAACTTATTAAGCCCCTTATGGTTTCCCTTTTCTGTTTACCTTTTTGGCTTCTCTTGAGTCTTGTATTTGAAAGTCAAATTTTCTATTCAGCTCTGATCTTTTCATTAAGAGTGCTTGAAAGTCCTCAATTTCAAGTTTCCATTTTTCCCCATGAAGGATTATGCTCACTGTTGCTAGGTAGATGATTCTTGATTGTAATCCTAGCTCCTTTGTCCTACAAAATATCTTATTCCAAATCCTCCAGTTTTTAAATGGAGCAGAGAAAACTGCAATCCTCCTTCTGATTAGTTGTTTGACCCCCTTACTACTATCTGTGGGCTGAGAATCCCCAAAGCTGTTGCTTCCTCTGCTGATTCAGAGGCTCTCAAAGCCTGCTGCTCAGGTTGGTGTAGTTGGTCTATGCTGCTCCTCCAGTCTCTGAGATGTGATAGATCTTTCCTACCAATTTTCTACGTTGTGTTGGCCCGGAAATTTGTTTCACTCTGTCTTTTTGTTGATTCTGCTGCTCCAGAATTTATTTAGAGCAATTATTTAAAGGTTTTTGGAAGGGTTTGGGGAAGAGCTTAGGCAAGTCCCTTCACTTACTCCATCATCTTGTCTCTGCTTTCCCATTTCTTATTTTTCTGGAAGGTAAACTGAAGGATTTCCTTTTTCTTACATACACACTTTACTTTGAGCATCCCACAGAAGTTAGGAACACCGAGATGTGAAAATTCTTATTATTATCATTTCCATTTTTCATATGTGGAAACTGAGATACAAAGAAGGTAATGACTTGCTCATAGACACCCACATACTAACTATTACAAGTCTGTCTGTCAATTGTTCTGCCCACCACAGAAGTGATGTCCAACTCAAATAGAAACAGAGACCACTAAAGTGTTCATAAGGATTCCTGTGGGCTGCATATTGACTTAGGAAATCTCATATTAACACTATCTATTTGTGTCCTGTTGCATTTTCATTCTTTTTGTTCAGTATGTCTCAGCTACATTTTAATTGAGGTCCTGCCATACCTACCTGGCCATTTGTTTGACTCCTCAGCTTTACATATCCCTGACTGCCTCATGACACCTATCAGTCAGAAAATCTTAGCTTATAAACATGCAGATTGATGCCAGGATGGTACATGCCCTGTTGGAGGAAGAGTTTTAGAGGTCAAATTTTGCACTATTGAATCAAATTTTTAAAAACAGTTATCAAATAATAAGCATAGTTGGTATTGTCTATACCAGGATCAGCAAACTGTCTTGCAGCAAATGTGTATTTTTACCTGATTCACTAGCTATCATTCCTATCTTGCAGTGAGCCAGATTTGGCTCATGGATAATAGTTTGCTGTCCTTTCCTTTTTACTTTTAAGTCAGCTACATAATTATAAATTTGTGATCTATTGTGGAATATCATTTGCAGAAGCCTAGCTATTCTCCTATGAAATTCATTCAAGATGATCTTTATATGTGCAGATGAGAGGTGGGAAACACAGCTGAATCCCATTCCCAATGTCCTCAATCAGAAGAAAATGAACGTGGGAAATATTTAACAAAATATATTAGGGGCACTGGGGGGGAATTTGTAATGGAAAGCTTTGTTAAGGGTCACTGTTGAAGAATTACCCATGCATATGTTTTGCAAATAAAAAGCTTTAATAAAGAAAAAAAAACCAAAAACCTCCAAAATATATTAGAATCTAATTTTGATAGTTTGTTTTCTATGTGGCTTACAATGATCCTGATGTATGCTTTTACGGCCCTTTTCTTGATTTGAGCTTGAAACTACTTATGTAGATTATTCTCATTAAATATATATTTGTTTCATATATATACATGTTATATATATATGCACATATATATACCCACACACCATATGTTAGATATATAATACACATATATATGCATACACATTTACATATATGTGAAAGTGGGCATTTGAGTCAAGTTACTGATGATGTTAGTTTTCTGGTAACTTTTGTATACTTCCTTCTTTCATGTATCCTGAAAATCAGATATGGCAGCATATACCTATAATCCCAGGTAACTAAGGGGCTTGAGGCAGATGGATTTCTTGAGTTTTAAGTTGCAGTGCATTAAGCTGATTTGGGTTTCTACTCTGAGCTCAGCACCAATAAGTCAAGCCCCTAGGAACTGGTGTCTAGTAGATTGCCAAAGGATTCCCCAAATTCACATTTGGGAAATTGGGCAAGTCAAAGCTCCAGTCCTGATCAAATTAGTGACAAGACCATGAGTAACCCCTGTATTTGCATCTACATGGGGAAAAATAACCAGTTTCCAAAACATAATTAATTGATTGATAGATGGATTAAAATATGGACCACGAGAATCATTTCCTCACTATGCACTAAGTTGTGGCCCCTCCAGCACAGACTTCTTTTCCAAGTACTTGGCTTAGCCCACTTGTTGTATCTCTGTTTGTTTTCTTCACATTACTTTTTTCATTGCCTTTGGCAGTAAAATCAAGATTAACCTGTGGAAAATGATGTGCAGAAATATGTATACATACATTCGATTTGTTAAGTATTTTAACATGATTATCATGTAGTGGATATCCTGCCATCTAGGGGAGGGGTGGGGAGTAGGGGGAAAAATTTGTAACAGAAAGCTTTGTAAGGGTTAATGTTGAAGAATTATCCATACATATGTTTTGCAAATAAAAAGTTTTAATAATAAAAAAAAGATTAACCTATGGGGATTCTGCTGCCCTCTGTGGAAAACAAAGTTTATTTTTAAAATGATTTGAGTTCTTTGCCATTTCCTGACAGTTGTTTTCTTTCCAGTTTCACCTCTACATTCCAATGCTGATTTTGTATCATTGACTTTCTTGCTAATTTGGAAAAAAAAAACAACAACTTGTTTTTCTCTTCTATTATTTATAGCCTTCCATTTTCCTTTTCCATAAGATTCCACTACTTCCTTTTGTAAACTCATGTTGCCATATCTCTTTTCTTGGCAAGAAGGATCCATGTACTGGTTTTAGCAGGTTCTAGTTTGTGGACTTTTTTTGCTCTCTTTATGGAATAAGATTTACCTTAGTTGACTTTATATATGAAATTATTCTAATTAGCAGTATAATCAAGGGGCAGCTAGATGGCACATTAGGCCTGAATTCAGAAAGATCCTTCCTAGCTGTGTGACCTTGGGCAGGTTTGTTTGCCTTAATCTACTGGAGAAGAAAATGGCAAACTACTCCAGTATCTCTGCCACGAAAACTCCATGGATATTCTAGTCCACAAGGTCACAAAATTATAACAACAAAATTACAATCAGCCACTAAACATTTATGAATGGCTTACTGTGGGCCAGGCACTGGGTTCTGCCTTGGGAAATAAAAAGAGACAAAAGCCAGTCTTTCCCCTTAAGGAGCTCACATTCAAATTAGGGAGACAGCAAACAAACATAGATCAGGTATATCCAGTCAAATTGCAAATTGGAAGGTATAAATAAGAGTGGTTGAGAAGGATTTTTGTAGTAGATGAAGTACTGATGATAGTTTAGATATTCAGAGATGAGCTGGGACTTAAAGGAAGCCAGTAGGTATAGTTGAGAGGGGAGGACATTCTAAGGACGGGAGACAGTCAAAGAAAATGCCCTGTGTCTTGTTTGTGCGCCATCCAGGAAACCAGTGTCACTGCACTAAAAAGTATGTGTCGGGGGTCAAGTGTAAGAAAACTGGAAATGTATGAGGGAACTATATTACGAAAAGGCTTTTTATGCCACACAGAGCATATTGTGCTTGATCCTGGAGATAATGGGGAACCACTGAAGTTTGGTGAGTAGGGAGGTGACAGATCTGCACTTCAGAAAAATGACGTTAGTGCCTAAAGGCAGAAATGATTGGAGTGGGAAAAGGCCCACCAGCAGATTGGTTTATTGTAATCATCCAGATATATGGCAATAAAGATTTGAACTAGAGTATTGACAGTATCAGAGGATCAAAGGGGATGTATAGAGAAGGTTTTTCAAAGGTTAATTCAGCAGAAGTTAGCAATAGATGTGGGACACATGGGGGCTAGGTAAAAGAGTTAGGAGTCAGTCCAGAATAACACCTAGATTATGAGCCTGAAGGACTGGAAGGATGTCGTTGCCTTTCCAGTATTAGGAAGGGGAGAAATGGGAGGGGAGCAGGTTGAGGGAGAAAGGTAATGACTTCCATTTTGGGCATATTTATTTTAAGATGTCTATTGGACATTTAGTTCAAGATGTCTGAAAGACAATTGGAGATGTGAGCTTGGAGGTCAGTTAGAAAGGTTGGGAAAATTTGAGAATAGTTAGCATAGAGATGGTAATTAAGTTCATGGAACTGATGAGATTGCCAAATGAAAGAGTATTGAGGGAGAAGAAAAGAGGGTGTAGGATAGAACTCTGATGGACACCCACAGTAACAGGGCATGATCTGGAAGAGGTTCTAGTAAAAAATGCCAAAAGAGGAGTGGTCTGTTAGGTAGGAGGAGATCCAGGAGAGAGACATGTCCTGAAAACCTAAAGGGAGGAGAGTAATTAACAGTGTCAGAGGCTGTAGAGAAATTGATAAGGATTGAAAAAAAGTGACTGGGTTTGCCCTTTCCTCACCCAATTCTCCTTTTTTTAGCCTGAACTTGTTTAACTGAGGTCAAGTTGAAGTTTGTTAGTTTTCTCTTCTTTTTTTCATTATATTCTTCTAGTTTTGTATTAATTCTGATCTTTGCTTTAATAAAGCAGTGACCTGACTTTACAGAAATTGCTGATTCAAGCAGAACTCTTACATCAGTAATAAGACCTTTTTCATCAGCCGAAATATGAAATATAAAAAAAATCAAAAACTTTTTATTTGGTCCTCACCATTTCTGGCTCTTTTTGATTATTTTCATGAAGAATATTTTCATGGTGTCTAGGCATGAAATTTCCAGGGATTCTATATGTCATTGCCTTTTCTTCTTCCTTCCTCTTGAATTATATTTTCTGAGATGTCACTCACTCTCCTTGGTTATGTCACCATTTGCATTAAAGTCACTGAATATCAAAGTACATGCTGATTGATTTTGAATATTAAATATATCTCATCTACCCTCACATCTCTGATTCTTACTTTGTACAAATATATAAGCATACACATAGGAATTCATTAGATTCCCTTTTTGGCTCTGTAACATAGCTTCCTTTACATCCTCTGTAAATGTCTCGGGAAAAAGAATAAAAATGGTTCATCTTATTCATTTCTCATAGCCCAGCAATATTATATTATACTCATGTGCCACAATAAGTTTAGTCATTTCCCAATCAATGAGCATCTACTTTCCAGTTGTTGGCCATCACAAAAAAAATGCTGCTATGAATATTTTGGTGTATATGGAGACTATCTTCTTATTAATGGCCTACTTGGACGTAGGTTTTGTAATGGAATCTCTGGATCAAATGGTACAAACATATAACTATTCTGTTTTCCTAATTCCAAAATCCTTTTGAAAATGATTGTGCTGATTCACAGCTTTACCAACAGTGCATTATTATGTCTGTATTCTCACAACCTCTTGCATATTTTGTATTCCCATCTTTTATTATATTTATCCATTTGTAGGGTATAAAGTGAAAAAACTGATTATAACAGTTGCCATTTTTTTATAATTATTCATGTACTTCAATTTTTTTTATTGGTGAATGGCTTTAGTCTTATATGTTTTGGTGAGTTGTAAGTATAATAAAAAGGTATGTTTTTCCTATTGTGCTTTTTCTTTTCTAAAGCTCATAAATTTTAATTGTGCAAAAGCTTTTCAGTTGCATTAAATCAAAATTATCCCCTTTGTTTTTTTTGTAATTTTCCATCCCTTATTTAGTTAAGAATAGCTCTCCCACCCAGAGCTGTGTTAGATACACGATCTACTTCTCTTTTAATAGTTTTTAGCTTGATCTTTCATATTAAAGTCATCTAGCCTTTTTAGAATGTATTGTAGAATGAGATATAAAGCTTTGGTCTTAGCCTAATTTCCTCCAGGTTGCTTTCTAGTTTCCTAGAATTTTCTAAATCAAATAGGCAGTTTTTCCTAAGTAATTTATGTGTCCATTTTAGCAAACTCTCACTTTTTGAGTTCCATTGTTTCTCATTTTCCCTTGACTAGCCTCCCATTGATCTACTCTCTTTTTAAACCAATATAAGTTTTGATGACGTCTGCTTGTGAATGTAGTTTGAGCTCTGGAAATGTTTTTTTAAGTGATTTATCTAGTGAATTTTTGAATCTGCTTCTTTTTTTCTTCCAAACTTCATAACTAGATTCTAAGCTCATTTTTTCCTGGATAGAAAAAGGAATGTAAATGATGTCTATATCCTTTAAATGATGGTGTCCTGGATGGAGAATAAAGCCTTTGTTACTCCAAATTAGTTATGGACCTGAAACCATAATATGTACATTAAATACAATGAGGAAAAAATGACTGTTTTGGAAGCCAACTCATCGTAACCTTTAATGAGTTACATGTTTTTTTTTTAATTCCTGCCTTGTGCCTTGATGAGAAAAGTGACAAGAAAACCAAGCTGAGATTCAAGGATTCATCCAAAAAACCAACTCTTAGGGTATGGGTTGGAATCAGTGCATGTTCTCCCCATGTATGAGTAATCTTTGGTGCCTATGATGTCTGTGGTATTAAAAATATTGGATTGCTTTATTTTGAATGTCACATTCTACCCAACTCAGAATCTGTTTGATGGCTTAGAAACCTGGACAGCTGGTTATTTCCCTGCTTGTGTACATCCCGGTTCCAGGATACCCTTAACAAAAGTCTTAATGATAACAGGCAGGAAATATTTCATACGATATCTTCACAGAAATTAAGTTAAAGCATTTAGAATTTGTAATATGGCAATGGAAAAATGTTCACTTCACCAAAAATAATCCTTTTAAATCATAACCTGTAAACAAAGCATATATTCCAAATAAGGTACATTTGCACACTTCTACATCTCTCAGGATTCACGTAGCCTGCTGACTGATTATTCGCTTCCAGTGGAGTGAGGAACTTTCATTTCATTATATGTGCTGCATTGCTTCCAGAGAGATCCAGTCAGTCAGAGAGGATACAAATATTCTTTAGTTCTGTAATTTTGATTTGGGAAAAGAATATCCATTGTCCTGAATGCAGGTAACTTCTTGTCATCTTATCATATTTCTTTGTATAGTAATTTCTGGCATTTATTATGACAAAAACTGTTGACTTTAACTCAGACTTGTTCGATAACATGGTGAAAATTTTCTCAGTTATGATGCAGAGAAAACAAACTGCCTTTATTATGAAACTTCTAAATGGAGGGGCTAAAATTAGTTGCATGGCTGAAAATTTATTCTAAAGCATTGAGTACACATTTGAGTGACTCCTTTGATGGCTAGGCAGTGACTGCATGCATGATTTGTTGGGGCTGTTACAGTATTCATACAGAAAAAAATACATCTTGCTATTTGAAAAGTTAGCTCATGACTCACAGCCAAAGAAAAATTCTACATAAGGTGAAGAAACTAAAGTTTGAAAACATTTCACTGAATTGTGGTACAGAGGGAAGAGCCCCGGGTTCCAATTCAGAAAACCTTGATTCTAATTCTGTATCTGAGAGTTAGCTAGTTAGTACAGTTGATTGAATACTATCCATGGAATTAGGAGGACCTGAGTTCAAATGTGGGTTCAGACATATGACTTGCCTAGTAACACAAGGCAAGTCACTTAACCCCATCTGTCTCACCCTCTCCCCCTACAAAATTCTACATCTCTTATTTGGGCAAATCAATTAGCTAGCATTTAAACACCTATTTGGTGACAGGCTGTGTGATAGGTGCTGGAGATACAAGGAAGGGCAAAAAGGGCAGTCCCTGCCTTGGGGGAGCTCACAGTCTACTAGAGAGACAACATGCAGTCAACTTTGTACAAATAAGCCATATAGTGGGTTAACATAGAGATGATATCATGGGAAAGGCACTAAAATTAAGGCAAGTTTGGAAAGGTTTCTTGTGGGGAAGGTGGGATTGAGCTGAGAATTGAAGGAAGCCCAGGACACCAGGAGTGAGAGAAAGCTTTTGAAAACATTTGCAATCAGGAGATGTGTGAGCAGCAGGAAGGAGGTCAGTGCCTTTGGATTGCAAAGTTCATGGTAGGCAATAAGTTGTTACAAGCCTGGAAAGGTAGGAAGGAGCCACATTATGAAGGGTTTTCAGAAGCAACTAGAGGATTTTATATTTGATCTAGAGGCAGTAGGGATTCACTGGAGTTTATTGAAGTAGGGAAGAGGGGGTGGTGACATGTGAAGATTTGTGCTCTAGGAAGATTAATTTGACAGCTGAGTGGACAGTGGATGAGAGTGGGGAGAGACTTATTTTGTGATGGCGTTAAGGTCATGCATTAATTTTGAATGTATTGTGGAAAATGGTATCGGGTATTGGTATAAGCCTAGTTTCTGCCAGAGTGGTTTCTGATTTTTTCAGTTGTAAGAGCTCAGGTCATCCACCCATTTTGGAGTCCATACCCCTCTGATTCTTCTATAAGAATTGCATGTGACATGTTATCAAATGTTGCTAAATTCTATATAAACTATATCTGAAAGATTGCCCTGACAGCCTTGCGAAAAAAAAAGAAATGAAATCATTCTGATGAAAACCAAGCATCCTGCTTTTTTATTATTACAGGATTCTTCCCCAAGTGTTCATTAATTATCCTTTTAATAATGTATTCTGGAGTTTTTCCCAAATAGATTTCAGGCTCAATGGCCTTTAGTTTATGGACTGCTATATTTTGTATTTTTAAAAAATTTGGTCATTTGCCCCTCTCCTGTAATAAAAGAAGGACCTCTATTTTACAAAATCTATCAATTTTCCTTGACAAAGATGCCATCTCATCAGTAGCTTTTCTCGGGACTTTGATGTGGAGCTGCTTTGGGCCTAGTCATTTAAATATATCAGTTTCACTTAAATGCTCTCCTCATGTGATGCTTATTACTTTCTATTTTTCTAACACAGAAAACTGAAGCAAAATAAAAGAATAGTAGTTTTCCCTTTTCTCCATCCTCTGTTATTATTCTTTATACCCTGATACATGGCGTTATCTATTGTTTGACTTTTCTCCAATATAGTTATAAAAATCTATCCTTTTTCATGGTCCTTAACCTTCCCATTCTGCTTTGGCTCATTCTGACCTTTTTCCCTCTTACTGGGACAGGCCAGGCTTTTCTTGTCATCCCCTGTTTCTTATTCTTGCCTCCATCTTCCATGTCTTCTTAAAATCCAAACCACTTTGGAAGTTTCTTGTACCTCTTTACACGAGTCCTCTTTTCCCATATCATTGAATTTATATCTTGTGTCTTCAGAATTTTACCAATAAAACATAATGGCAAGGTAATCCTTTAACTCTTCCCTAATTGGTTCTCCATCATATCCCTCCCCCAATATTCCAAATCTTCTCATTTTAATCATCCTACACCTATAATTCTTCCCACTCTCTTGACTAAGAACTTTTCTTCTGGGATTCTCAACCTTTGTTATATCTTGCCACTCTTTGACCTACTGATAAAATTCATCAACTTCTCAGTCACTAAATGCATAAATCCAAATACATGGGATTGCAAAAGGAATTGAATTATATTTGAATACAGTTATCCAGATTTTTTTAAAAGTTCACAGGAAGCCCTCACACTATGTGGAGCCCATCATTATTACAAAGGAGTAAACTGAAGCCCAAGAGTGTAAGGAAATTATTTCTGATTATACAGATAGTTTATAACTGAGCTGGGATTCAAATGCCTATTCTCTGGCTCAAAATATCATCTCCGGTTCTTCTTTCCTTTCCTCCTGTAATAATGATGTGGCCTTTTTCTATATGTACCTTGGATATCATCCCCTACCATTTTCTCCAGTAGATTGCTTGTCCCTATTCTCATTTTTATATATTATCTCTGCTATTCTGTCTTCCGGTGTCTAGTGGCTCCTTCCCTACTATCTACAAACATGAATATCCTCTGTCTTTAGACCTTACTGCCCTTACTGACTCTCATCTTGTATCTTTCTTCCTATTCATAGTTAAACTCCTAGAAAAAGGTTGTTTTCATTTTTTGCATGTCAGTCAGCAGAACTTTATTAAGTACTTACTGTATACCAGGCACAGTATTTGTTCTCTAGGAGTTCATTTGCTAATGGCAAAGTCAGTATACAAACAACTAGGTACCTACAAAATACACCCAGAGTACATGAAAGTGATCTCAGTTGGGAAGACCTGCTGGAGATGCTGGTATTTTAAGTGATTCTTGAATAAAAAGAAAGCTAAGAAACCTAAGAAGAGGAGGATGCCCATTCTAGGCATGCAGAGTCATGAATATGTTTGTGAGTGTCACCAGCTTATCCAATGGAGTTTCAAAAATCAGGTGATTGTGGTGCAGGACAGCATCTCAAGAGAGGAACTAGAATTTGTATTATCCATATACCCAGGAGCACAGGGGAGGACGGACTGGGAGAGGGAGAGAAGTGGATAAAAGAATGAGGAATGTAGGGAGGGAGGAGAGACAAAGAATAATTGGGTGAGAGAATTTTTATTGGGATTATAATTAAACTCAAAATATGGAGCTCTCAGGTGAAGTAACTCTCTTCATCAGTGCTCATTAGCACCTGCTCTGCATTTATAATCTTAGAGAGTTGTCTGGAACAAAGGAGTCTAATGTAGCCCAACACTCCTGTGTGCAATCAGAACCAGGATCAAATGTAATTGGGAAATATTTAAGAAAAATAATAAAAATACAATAAAATGTAGATAATATTACATTATAAAACTAAATCAATCTGTAGCCCCCAGAGATTGTTATGTATGGATAGGGGATCCCTTTCTATTTGAACTTGAGTCCACTGTTCTAGAGCAGTGAAAGTCTCCACTGTGTAATCTGTCCCCTACCAGGTTGCCATCATTATTCTTCCAAAGTTGAATATATCTGTCCTCTGCTCAGTAATCTCCTGTTGCTCCCAAATTGCTCTGGAATCAAATAAAAACACCTCTATTTGGCATGTAAACCGCTTTACAACCTAATTTCAATTTACTTCCTAAATTTTATTATACATTATTCCCCTTCATGCATTTGGGCCTTTTCACCATTCCTCACATGCAGCCCTTTATCTCTGATCTCTATCGCCTTTCTTGACTAGAAGGAAGGAACAAAAGAAGTTCCTACTATGTTCCAGATACTGTGCTAAGCACTTTGCAAAAAATGGCTCATTAGACCCTTACAGCATCCTTGGAAAGGTGGTGTAGATGCTATTATCATCCCAATTTTACAGTTGAGGAAATTTAGGCTGCAGATGCTAAGTGACTTTCCCTGGATCATCCAACTGGTTAAGTATCTGAGCCTGGATGTGAAATCAGGCCGTCTTCACTCAAGGCTTAGTGCTGTCTTCACTGTGCCATCTGGATGCCTCAATGCTAATACATGATAGTACCATTAAATAGATTTGGACCTAGCCTAATATCCAGAATCAAAGAGCAGTCATTAATGATCTGATATATCCTTTATGAAAAAAGGACCCTAGAAGTATGTCCTAGGGACCTGGGCTATGTTGACAGTTTTTTTTTTTCATTGAAAAAAAATAAAGGTGTAATTTCCTTTCTTATCTCTTTTAATTACATCTTGCTAAAGAATATCATAGCTGATGAAGGAATATAGGACTAAACATATATGTTTTAAGTGATACAGCATCCACATTCTGAGAGGAAAAGGCAGTTATAAAAAGAAATAGATAGTATACTAGTAGGGAATCTCAACCTCCCCCTCTCAGAAATATGTAAATCTAACCACAAAATAAACAAGAAAGAGGTTAAGGAATTGAATAGAATATTTGAAAAGTTAGATATGATAGATCTTTGGAGAAAATTGAATGGGGATAGAAAGGAATATACCTTTTTCTCACTTGTATATCACACCTATGTAAAAATTAACTATGGAATAGGGCATAAAACCTCACAGTCTAATGCAGAAAGGCAGAAATATTAAATTTATCCTTTTTGGATCATGATGCAATAAAATGCATGTATGAGAGAAATGCTTGCTCTTTACCTTGTGATGAGGATATTTGGGGAGTATGAGTTAGATTAGAAGCAGTGGTATCAGACTCAAATATAAAGGACTCATATGGAAATATCTCAAAATTTTGTATTTGTATAAGCTATATCAGTGTACTTGCTATCTTAGAAAGGGATCAGGTAAGAGAAAGAGGGAGAAAAAGAATTGGAACTCAGAATCTTACAAAAATGAATCTTGACCTTTGCTTGTCCCTATTCTCAAAGGACACCATTATTGTAGTTAAAAATGCACCAATATAAATTATTTTAAAATAAGGCAATGTAAAATATAACAAAGCAAAAAGTCTTGAACTGGAGTACTGTTTTCTGGTTGAGGTACTGTAGTTTAGGAAGTGGGAGAATAGCTAGAGAAAGAATTCTTAACTTTTTTGTGTTATGAACCCATTGGACATCTGATTAAACTTTTCCCAGAATAATCCTTGCAAATGCATGAAATTATTTTGTAGGATTACAAAGGATAGTAATTATATTGATAAAAGGCTATAAAATAGTAAAAAAAAATAAAATTCATAGCCTCCATATTGAGAATTCTTGTTCTAGAAGAAGGTGACTTAATAAGGAAAAGGCCTAAAGTTGTTACTGTATGAGCACTGGGAAAGAAAATGAGAATGCTTATCCTGGAAGAAATAAAACCCAAGGGCATCATGATAGTAGAGTTCAAGTATTTTTTTTTTTAATGTGGAACAGCCCCATTTAAATTTTTCATGTGATCCCAAGAAACAGGAACAACAGATACAAGACAGGAAGTGTCAAATTTAGATTTATTTTAATGGACAACTTCCTAAGTATTCATTACTAAAAATGTTTTTTTTTTCTTTCATTGGAGGTCTTTAAGAAGAGATTGCTTAGTATGTTAGGAATTTGGTTTTGGCAGTTGATTGGACTCGACAAGTACTGCAATTTTTTCCAACTACAAAATTCTGTTATTCTTTCATAAGCCATGTAAGTTCATTTAAGCGTTATCAAAATGAATACAACTTGCCTTTTTTTTTGCTCGACCATATGTTGGTTGACCTGTCAATCATATATTAGCGTAGCACAGGTCTTGGTCCCGGGTTTTTCTTTCAGCAAATGTCTGTTTCTTTACTATATGCATATATACTGGTCTTGTCAATATCACTGATACTTAGTGGGATAGACAGGCACACACTTTAAAAGGTTTATAAGTGACCTTGAACCCCAAGGCTTCAAGATATCTAGGCCTCCTATGCTCTTTCTGGTAGAACATCCTAATTTTTCTCTTTTATCACCCTCATCACCACTCCCTTTCTATTTCTTACAGCTTCTTTTTGTTGTTGGCTGTCCACATTTCCGCATAAGGAATCATCCATTACTACAGCTTCCAAGATCATTCCCAAGAGGTTTCTTGACCCTCTCAATTTCTCTCCTCCTCATTTTGTCAGAAGCAGTCATGTAGCAGCCAAAACACCAATGAGAGCATATAAACCACAGTGTTTCTTTGTCAATGGCTATTTCGCTTATTGCAAACGAGTGAATCATCGGCTGTGTGCTTCATGTTGGTAACTATTATGTGTCACTTCATCTAAATGCAAAATCTCTTTTAATAATATTTTGACTTTACTAAGCTTCCTTCTTGTACAGATTTTCCAATTAGAAATCTTAGTATATGCCCATGTAAAACTTTTGAAAGAGAAAACTTCACAAAGTTTTAAGTTTTTTAACTGTTCTCTCAGTGTTGTGCAGTAATATTCTAAAATAATGTTTTTTTCCCCTAGAGTGAAACCTTTATTTACTTTTCACAGCAAGAAATGTCTCTCTTAAATGTTCTTGACCATGTATCATATGGCTAAAAACAAAAAAAAGGAAAGTACATTCTTTCCAAACTGTCCCTTAAGATTGGTGAAGTGAGATTTAGCTTGCTTATTCATTCACATTTAGTTGTGGAGTGAAATTTTCCAAACTCTACAATAATTCTCTAGGATATAAGTATATTTTTGAGTATATATTGCATATATATATTGAGTATATATATATGTATATATATATATGGAGAGAGACAGAGAGAGAGAAAGAGAAAGTGTAGAATAGTTGATTTGATGATTGTGACCATCTTAATAGTATAGTTTATGTAGCTGCATCAGAATACATCAGTCCTAACCAGGAAGTATTTGGTGTATCATGCCATTACAACTAGGTCATCTTCCATCGACTCTACGTTAAAATAAAGAAAGTTCAATAGGGAATTAAGTCATTATTGAATGTTCTAGAGAGGAAGTTATAGAAGATGCTAAAGGTGGCCTATAACAACAAATATAGATCCATGTCCTTTGGGAATTTCAAATGCATACACGAGTATGCATTCATTTGTCTTCTATGACTTTGTCTCTCTTCTCCTTTATTATATTTACAAAGTTATGTATTTTAATTACAATTAGAGAATATAAAAAATTCCTATTTATATTAGTCTTTACTTTTTTTTAATACTTTTTATTTGCTGAGGGTGGCCTAGCTGCACCAAATCTAAAAGTATATTATAAAGCAGTGGTCACCAAAACCATTTGGTACTGGATAAGAAATAGAGTAGTGGATCAGTGGAATAGGTTAGGTTCACAGGACAAAATACTCAATGACAATAGTAATCTAGTGTTTGATAAACCCAAAGACCCCAGATTTTGGGATAAAAACTCACTATTTGACAAAAACTGCTGGGATAATTGGAAACTAGTCTGGAAGAAATTAGGCATTGACCCACACCTAAGACCATATACCAAGATAAGGTCAAACTGGATTCATGATCTAGGCATAAAGAATGATATTATAAACAAATTAGAACAATGTAGGATGGTTTACCTCTCAGACCTGTGGAGGGGGAAGGAATTTGTGACCAAAGAAGAACTAGACTTCATCATTAATCACAAAATAGATAAGTTTGACTATATGAAGTTAAAAATTTTTGTACAAACAAAATGAATGCAGACAAGATTAGAAGGGTAGCAGTAAACTGGGAAAATATTTTTACATGCAAAGGTTCTGATAAAGGCCTCATTTCTAAAATATATCGAGAATTGACTCAAATATATAAGAATTCAAGCCATTCTCCAATGGATAAATGGTGAAAAGATATGAACAGAAAATTTTCAGACGAAGAAATTGAAACTATTTCCAGTCACATGAAAAGGTGCTCCAAGTCACTATTGATCAGAGAAATGCAAATTAAGACAACTCTGAGATACCACTACACACCTGTCAGATTGGCTAAAATGACAGGAAATGATAATGATAACTGTTGGAGGGGATGTGGGAAAACTGGACACTGAGACATTGTTGGTGGAACTGTGAACGGATCCAACCATTCTGGAGAGCAATTCGGAGCTATGGTCAAAAAGTTATCAAACTGTGCATACCCTTTGACCCAGCAGTGTTTCTACTAGGCCTATATCCCAAAGAGATTTTAAAGGAGGGAAAGGGACCCACATGTGCAAAAATGTTTGTGGCAGCCCTTTTGTAGTGGCAAGAAACTGGAAATTGAAAGGATGCCCATCAATTGGAGAATGGCTGAATAAATTATGATATATGAATGTTATGGAATATTATTGTTCTGTAAGAAATGACCAACAGGAGGATTTCAGAGAGGATTGGAGAGACTTGCATGAACTGATGCTGAGTGAAATCAGCAGAACCAGGAGAACATTATACACAGCAACAAGACTATACGATGATCAATTTTGATGGACATGGTTCTCTTCAACAATGATGTGATTCAAACCAGTTCTTCAGCAAAGAAGATAGTCATATACATCCAGAGAGAGGCCTGTGGGAACTGAGTGTGAACTACAACACAGCATTTTAACGCTTTCTGTGAATATTTCCATGGATTTTGTTTTCCTTCTTAGGTTGTTTTTTTCTTCTTCTCTTTCTAGATCTGGTGTTTCTTGTGCAGTAAGATAACTGTATAGATATGTATACATGTATGGTATTTGTCATATAATTTATCCTATTTAGCATGTATTAGATTAGCTGTCACCTAGGAGTGGGGGGTGGGGGGAAGGAGGGGAAAAGCTTGGGAAAAAAAAGTTTTTGCAAAGGTCAATGTTGAAAAATCACTCATATGTTTTTGTAAATAAAAAGCTTTATATATATAAAAAATACTTTTTATTTGCAAAACATATGTATGGGTAATTCCTAAATATTAACCCTTACAAAGCTTTCTGTTACAAATTTTCCCCCCTACTCCCCACCCCTCCCCTAGATAGCAGGATATCCACTACATGTTAATTATGTTAGAATGCTTAAATCGAATATATGTGTAGTTATTGCCACACATCATTTTTTTGTTCAGGAGAAATCATATCTATAAGAGAGAATAATCCGATAAAGGAAATACAATGCAAGCAAACATCAATAGAGAACATGACAATGTTATGTTGTGGTCCACATTTCACATCCCTCTCTCTGGGTGTATATGCTTTCTTCACTAAACAATTGTAATTGCTTTGAAGCATTTCATTGTTGAAGAGAGTCATGTCCATTAGAACTGATCTTCATATAGTACTGTTGTTGCCGTATACAACGATCTCCTGGTTCTGCTCATCTCACTCAGCATCAGTTCATGCAAGTCTCTCCAGGCCTCTCTGAAATCGTCCTGTTGGTCGTTTCTTACAGAGCAATAATATTCCATAACATTCATATACCATAATTTATTCAGCCACTCTCCAGTTGATGTGCATCTACTCAATTTCCAGTTTGTAGCCACCACAAAAAGAGCTGCCACAAACATTCTTGCACATGTGAGGCCCTTTCCTTCTTTTATGATTTCTTTGGGATATAAGCCCAATAGAAACACTGCTGGGTCAAAGGGTATACACAGTTTGATAACTTTTTGAGCATAGCTCCAAATAGCTTTCCAGAACGGTTGGATCCATTCACAGTTCTACCAACAATGCATCAGTGTCCCAGTCTTCCCACATCCCCTCCAACATTCATCGTTATCTTTTCCTGTCATTTTAGCCAATCTGACAGGTGTGTAGTGGTACCTCAGAGTTGTCTTAATTTGCATTTCTCTGATCAATAGTGATTTGGAGCACCTTTTCATATGATTATAAATAGTTTTAATTTCATCATCTGAAAATTGTCTGTTCATATCCTTTGACCATTTATCAATTGGAGAATGGCTTGAATTTTTATAAATGTGAGACAATTCTCTATATATCTTAGAGATAGACCTTTATCAGAACCATTAAATGTAAAGATGATTTCCTAATTTGATGCTTCTCTCCTAATCTTGTCTGCATTAGTTTTGTTAGTACAGAAAATTTTTAACGTAATATAATCAAAATTATCTATCTGGTGTTCAATTAAGAGTTCCAGATCTTCCCTGGATATAAATTTATTCCATCTTCACAGGTCTGAGAGGTAAACTATCCCATGTTCCCCTAATTTGGTTATAGCATCACTCTTTATATATAGATCATGAACCCATTTAGATCTTATCTTGGTGTGTGGTGTTAGGTGTGGGTCCAGCCTTAATTTCTTCCACACTAGTTTCCAATTATCCCAGCAGTTTTTGCTGAATAGTGAGTACTTATCCCAAAAGCTGGGGTCTTTGGGTTCATCAAACACTAAATTGCTAACGTTATTACCTAGCTTGTCCTGATATCCTATTCTATGCCACTGATCGACTGCTCTATTTCTCAGCCAGTACCAAATGGTTTTGATGACTGCTGCTTTATAATATAGTTTTATATCTGGTACAGCAAGGCCACCTTCATCTGTCTTTTTTTTCATTAATTCCCTTGAAATCCTTGACCTTTTGTTCTTCCAAATGAACTTTGCTACTATTTTTTCTAGATCTGTAAAATAATTTCTTGGGAGTTTGATTCATATGGCACTAAATAAGTAAATTAGTTTGGGTAGTATTGTCATTTTTATTATATTCGCTCGGCCTACCCATGACCACTTAATGTTTTTCCAATTGACTAGGTCTGATTTTATTTGTGTGGAAAGTGTTTTGTAGTTTAGTTCATATAGTTTCTGACATTTTCTTGGCAGATAGATTCCCAAATATTTTATGCTATCATCTGTTATTCTGAATGGAATTTCTTTTTCTATCTCTTGCTGCTGAACTTTGTTGGTAATATATAAAAATGCTGATGATTTATGTGGATTTATTTTGAATCCTGCAACTTTACTAAAGTTGTGAATTGTTTCTAGTAGTTTTTTAGTTGAGTCTCTAGGGTTCTCTAAGTATACCATCATGTCATCTGCAAAGAGTGATAATTTGGTTTCTTCATTACCTACTCTAATTCCTTTGATCTCTTTTTCTTCTCTTATTGCCAAAGCTAACATTTCTAATACAATATTAAATAGGAATGGTGACAGTGGACAGCCTTGTTTCACTCCTGATCTTATTGGGAATGGTTCTAGTTTGTCTCCATTACATATGATACTTGCTGATGGTTTTAAGTAGATGCTACTAATCATTTTAAGGAAAAGCCCATTTATTCCTATACTCTCTAGTGTTTTTAATAGGAATGGGTGTTGGATTTTATCAAAGGCTTTTTCTGCATCTATGGAGATAATCATATGGTTTTTGTTATACTAGTCTTTACTTAAAGAATATGCTTGTCAGTGTATTTTCTTAAGTAATGCTGGCATTGAAAGAAGGTAAATTATTATCAGTAGAGCAATGAATAGAATGATAAAAACATGTTTGCTGCATACATCAGAATCTACTGGGATTCTGAAGTATGAATAAAGCTGGAATTCAACCTGTCCCTTTGGTTTTAGCTAGAAATAGTAAAATTTCAACCTTTACATTATTTGGATATGAAAAATCTGGGTAGGAGATCTTCCTTCTCACCCTCCAAATTGTGTGGAAAGAACTGAAAATTTTGCTTTTCTCCTTAGTCATCCACAAGCTGAAGTTGTATTTGAGTCTGTGGGCTTAGTAGGTGGCCTTAGGGCACACAGCTAATGCTGAGCTCATCCTACATGTGCATCATTTTTGTCCAGTTAAAGCTGCTGTGATTGTTGTTTTTCCCACTGGCACAGACTCCTAGACCCAGGATCCCCAAATCTGTGAATGTCTGCTCCTGGGAACAAGGTTTGCCTAGAACAAAAGCTGAAAGTCCATTTCTAGTAATGGCAAAACTTTGGAAAACAGGTTTTGTCATAGCCTCTTTTTACACTGATAGCAGGAATTTCATGTGTTTAGAATTTTCCTTGGTTACAAAGTCATCTAGTCTCTTGCATTGGATTAAATATTGTTAGGTACAAATGAAATGAAGAGCAACTTGTCCTTTTTAAGGTGTTATTTGAGCTAGCCAGCTGCCTTTAGCGTTCTCCATGGTTTTACATTCCCACCCATTACAGAACAGAATAGGCATTGATATTAAAACAGCTTGCTCCCATCCAAATTGTCCACTGCATCTTTCTCTTCTATCATCTTGTGTTTTTCTCCCTTAATGGAAGTAGGCTTTCACTTGGTACATTAAAGGACTAATCTTAATGTTATTAAGTCATTAATATAAATAGCATTTGTAGCCACTGTGGATGAGAGATTTTCTATTCAGTGTCTATTTTAGTACATTAATGTATGACCTGACATGGAACTAACAATGAGGGCTGAAAATCATATTTACTTCAAATCATTTTGGCTTTAACTCAATTTATTAAGCCTTAGAAATGTAAATTAAGCATATTTATTAACTACTTAAATCAATATATCAAGATGATGGGGGAAAGTGCAGATTTGTATTATAGAACAGTTTCCAACTAACATTTAGATGAATTCATCAAAGTGGACTCAGCCCCAGCTGTCAAATTTCTTTTCAAAGGCACACAGGTTTCCTATTTGAGAAGAAGCCACTGCACTTTGGCCATAATATATTTGATATTATACCAAAATAGAAATTCCATATTGCCCCTGGAGACTTCTATTGAGCTTGAAAGGTGTCCAATATAACCTTGTTTGAGCCATCTACACGAGTGAAGGAGGCCGTCTTGCTTTGTGTTTGTTGCATCCATCTTGTATAAGATGTTATTCAGAGTCATGTTTTGATGAAATCAGAATTTTCTTCTCAAGTCCATGTTCCCTTTAAGGTCAACAGGTTCATTTTTCTCATTTGGAGATGGCCTTCCTTGGGCTTTTGGTCCAGTCAATTTTTTTTTCCCATTGGAAAAGAAGATTACTATCTATGTACATGTGGAAGATCATTTCCTGCCTATTGTTAACTGGATACCTGACTTAGAATGTATTTCCTGATTCTGCTCTGGACTTCAAAGCCTTGGCATGAACAACGATAATGTGAGTTCATGTTTTTTTTTTTTTTTTTTTTTTTTTTAAGATTAGAGATTTAGAACTGGAAGGAACCCTAGAGGTAATATAGTCCAAGGCCCTCTTCTTCCTCCTCCATCTTCTTTTTCTGCTGCTAGCTAGTACTTGTTGGCTTTGAGGATTTGCAGATATCTCACTTCATCTTCACAACAACTCTATGAGATAGATGCTGTTGTTGTTTTTGTTTTACAGTTGAGGAAAATAAGGCAGGCAGAGATTACATGGCTTACCAGGGTCACACCTCTAGGAAGTAGCTGAGGCAATGTTAGTGCTTGGATCATTGTGACTCTTGGTCTAGGGCCATCTGCCTGAGGCCGAGAGAGAAGTGACTGTTTATGCTCATATGTGTTGGAAATACCAGAGCCTCGATTCAGACCCACTGAATCACCATGACATTATATCATTAATAGAAGTTTGAATGAAGAAAAGCATTGCCATCACATTCTCCCTCATTGTGTTATATCGAGCAGCCCCCATACATTGAAACCACTTCTTATTTACTTTTCCCTCTTTTGAAAAGAGCTCACCTATGAGGAATAATATTAAAACTTTTCAGGAGGGGCATTTAGCATTTTCAGTCCATTGGCCATGGTGCAAAATGGTTACATTCTTTTTTTTTCACATAAATGACCATTAAAAAAATTACTACAGGGACTGAAGGACCTTAGACAGTCCTTACTCCAACTTCCTAACGTTAAAGGTATCCTTTATATAGTATGCTTGACAGTTAGTCATTCAGCCTCTACTTGAGGAATTCTGAGGAGGAAGGACCCACCATCTCTCATGACTGTCCTTTCCACTCAGAATTCTCTTTGTGAGAAAATAGGGTTCCTACCTTCCCCCACCCCGGCTTCCAGCTGAAATTATCCTCTGTGGTACTTCTAGTCCACAACAGCAATAATCTCAACATTAGCATTGCTACTTGCTTTTGCCCCCCTCAGGCCAAATGCTACAATTCTGCTGCCTCTTTCACATGAGAAATCTCCAGATGTTTGAATACAGAGCTCATTTGATGCCTAACTCTTCTCCAAGCTAAACATATGTAGAAAATTCTTTTTTTAATTGAAGATTTTTATTTTCAAAACATATACAAGGAAAATTTTTCAACACTGATCCTTGAAAAACCTTGTGTTCCAATCCCCCCTTCCTTCTGTGCCCTCCCCTAGATGGCAAATAATCCAATATATCTTAAACATGGTCAGCATTTATGTTAAATCTGTTATAGTCATACATATTTATACAATTATCTTGGTGCACAAGAAAAATCAGATCAAAAAGGAAAAAAAATGAGAAAGAAGGTAAAATTCAAGCAAACCACAACAAAAGAATAAAATACTATGTTGGGATCCACCCTCAGTTCCCACAGAGTTCTCTCTGGCTGCAGATGGTTCTCTTCATCACAAGATCATTAGAACGAGCCCGAATCGTCTCATTGTTGTAAAGAACCATATCTATCACAGTTGATCATCTCATAATCTTGTTGTTACTGTGTACAGTGTTCTCTTGGTTCTGCTTATTTCACTCAGCATCAGTTCTTGTAAGTCTTTCCAGGCCTCTCTGAAATCAGCCAGTTCATCGTTTCTTACAGAACAATAATATCCCATTACATTTATATACCATAACTTATTCAGCCATCCCCCAATTGATGGACATCCATTCAATTTCCAGTTTCTTGCCACTACGAAAAGGGCTGCCACAAACATTTTTGCGCACATGGGTTCCTTTCTCTCCTTTATGATCTCTTTGGGTTATAGGCCCAGTAGAAACATTTCTGGGTCAAAGGATATGCCCAGTCTGATAATCCTTTAAGCATAGTTACAGATTGCTCTCCAGAATGGTTGGATCAATTCACAGCTCCATCAATAATGTATTAGTGTCCCAGTTTTCCCACATCCCCTCCAACATTTGTCATTATCTTTTCGTGTCATCTTAACCAATCTGAAAGGTGTGCAAGTGGTACCTCAAAGTTGTCTTAATTTATTTGTAGTTTTTTTTTAATTTTATTAAAACTTTAAATTCATAAAATACATGCATGGGTAATTTTTCAACACTGACCTTTGCAAAACCTTGTGTT
This sequence comes from Myrmecobius fasciatus, assembly GCA_023553655.1. Lineage (NCBI taxonomy): Eukaryota > Metazoa > Chordata > Mammalia > Dasyuromorphia > Myrmecobiidae > Myrmecobius > Myrmecobius fasciatus. Next base: position 62,730 of record JAJPUD010008984.1, read on the forward strand.
TCATATTTTCCCCTCCTTCCCACTCCCCTAGATGGCAGGTAGTCCAATACTTGTTAAATATGTTAAAATTATATGTTTTTAATGTCTTTTTTTAACTTTTAACTTCTGCTTCCATGACCTGGATTCAAGGCCCTTTGCAATTCCTGGTTTGCCTTCTGTGGACACTCTTAAGCCATTAATCTTTTAAATTGTATATCACAGAACTGAACCCAGTATTCCAGATGAGGTCCAAAGAGGGCCAAGTTCCACTGGACTGTTACCTCCCTGTTCCTGGAAAGTAGGCCTCTCTTAATGTAGGCTGTGGTTACATTAGCTTTTTTGCTGTCATAGCACTGATTCTTTTTGTGCTTCTTGTCCTTTAAAACCCTATTTTTCAAAAAACTACTGTCCACCACTTCTCCTCTATCTTGTTTTTTAAAGCAAAATGTTTATGCTTAAATATAAGATTTTCTATTTATTCTTTCTGAACTTCCTTTTGCTAGATTCAACCTAGTGTGTGTCAATATATTTTCCCCACTGATTGTCATCTAATATGTTGGCTATCTCTCCCAGCTATGTTTCATCTCGAATCTCATTACACATAATCACCGTATCACTTTCTATAAAGTCACTAACTGCCTCTTTAATTGCCTGTTCTCAAATTTTTTTAGGAACAGAAAGAAAGGTCCCAGGCTTATAGTTTACATATTCTTTTCTCCCTCCTCCTTTCCTTTTAAAAGAATAGAAATAGCATTTGCCTTTCTTGGTTCTTATGCAGCTTTTCTTGTTTTCTAAGATTTTTTGAATATCATAAATGATGTCTTTGATATTCACACCTGTCTATTTTTGTTATCCAAAGATTTAGTTCTTCTAGGCCAGTTGACTTAAAATCATCAAGGGGAGTAAGGGCTCTTATTTTAGATATCAACTCCCTGTTAGTTATTTTTCCCCTGCCATTTCCATTGCCATTCTCTTAAATCCCTTAAGCTCAAGCAAAGATCCTAACTTTGGGTTAATCCTCCCTATTCTCACAGTATAACTGAGAAGCAAACAAACAAAAAACACAAACAGAAACACAAATGCCGCTTTGTTTTCACTAGCTTCCTTTAGCAGACCCAGCTCATTCGGAACTTGAGCATTCCTAACACTGTCTTAACGTAGTTGTGCTATCTTCTGTATATCTTTCAAGATGTTCATTGTTTGGCAAGTTCCTTGTGCATTCACATCAGTATCTTGAAACTAATCCAATTTTTACTTTCTATTAGAATTGCTACCTTTTATATTTTCTGAATTTTATTCTTGAATTTCTCCCATTGATCTTGGAGATTCTCTATGCATTTCCTCTGAAACTTTTGAGATATTGTACTCAAATCTAGAATACATGTCATACTATACCCATATTTCCTCTCTGTATCATGAGAATGGAAGTATGATAGAGTAGATTTTTCTATGAATTCAAAGAATTATTCTCTCCATTTTAGGTTGTTGGGGAGAATGAAGCAGATATGCTTTAGTGATAATTTCATCTTTCATTAGGTAAAGGAACCAATGACAAGGAGATATTTATTCTGTTCTGTATGTGGTTTTCACTAAAAGAAAGGAATAGGTTATTAGGGTAAAAATAATGGGAAACATGGATGGGCTGGACTGCTTCCTAACTGTAATGTCATCACCCCTCTGTTCTTTGAACAATGCTACTACACTGAAAACTTGTACTACAAGCATGTACTCTGGCACTGGTAGTTCAATTTTTACTTTGTCTTGCCAGGAATGCAGTCTCCGTGGGGCTTACCAGCAATCTCTTCACCATACACCCACTCCAAGTACCTTCCTTCCTCCTTCCAACCCCACTTTTCAGTACCTGTTTAGATCTTATTTTCTCTATTAAAACATACGGTCCTTATGGGCAAAGGGCTATGTTGCTTATTTGTATTTTTATCCCCAGTACTTAGTGTAATGTTTGGCATTTAATAAATGCTAAATAAGTTCTGTATTCATTTGTCTTCCTATACAGATATCTATTCTAGAGTTTTTGACGGGGTTGGAGATAGGTACAGGAGCTACGAATTCATTGGTGTAGGGAACAGATGAGGAAACTACCTTCTTAACAATGGAGGTCAGCATATTCTTTGCAAATTAACTGTCTTAGAGTCACCTAACAAAGGTGTCATACACTCATTGGAGTGTTGCCAGAACCAGATCAGCAGGACGATTTCATAGAGGCCTGAAGAGACTTACATGAACTGATGCTAAGTGAAGTGAGCAGAACCAGGAGGTCCTTGCACACAGCAACAGCCAGATTACATGATGATCAATTCTGATGGACGTGGCTCTCTTCAACAATGAGGTGATTTCAGGCCAATTCCAATGGTCTTGTGATGAAGAGAGCCATCTGCACTCAGAGACAGGTCTGAGTGTGGATCTCAACATAGTCCTTTCACTTTTTTGTTGTTGTTTGCTTGCATTTTATTTTCTTTCTCATTTTTCCCCCTTTTCATCTGATTTTTCTTGTGCAGCATGATAAATGGAGAAATATGTATTGAAGAACTGTATATGTTTAACACATTGGATTACTTGACATCTAGGGATGGAAAAAATTTGGAACACAAGGTTTGGCAGGGGTGAATGTTGAAAATTATTTATGCCTATGCTTTGAAAATAAAAAACCTATAATAAAAAAATTCCCTGGATATTTTTGATCTTTTGTTTTTCCAGATGAATTTTGTTATTATTTGTTCTAGCTCTATAAAATGCATTTTGGCTAGTTTGATTGTTATGGTACTGAACAAGTAGCCCAATTTAGGCAGAATTGTCATTTTTATTATATTAGCTTGGCCTACCTATGAGCAGTTTATATTTTTCCAGTTGTTTAGATCTGACATTATTTATGTGAGAAGTGTTTTTTCATTGTGTTCATATAGTTTCAGGTTTTGTCTTGTATATTCATGACCTTGTTAACAGAATGGATTTCATACACTCCTCCTCCACTACACACTGTTCCCTAGAAAGTCAGATTTACCTCCTTATATTAGGACCTTGAATTGGGTTCCTCTTATTTCCAAAAATTTTAATATTTGAAAATTCATTTGACATTATAAATTTTAATTACTGATTTGTTACTTAGATTTGTCTCCTGTGATGTTATGCTTATCTCAAATGCTATTTTCCTTCCTTTGCTCTTTTTCTTGTATTCATAGTATGTAGATATTGGTGGGCAGTTTTTTTTGTTTTCTTTTTCTTTTATTATCAAGTACCTTTTCATAAAACTTGTAAGAACTCAGGGAAATACATTTTTATCAGCCTTTGTTGGGTAAAATACATCCTGGGCTTGGAGCTGATCATCTTTCTATTAAAAATTATGGTTGAAAATACATATCTTTTTCTCACATACTACTAGCTTCTCAGCCATCCACTTACTTTTCAAAATATTTCACTTTACAAAAATTTAATCTTTAGCTTATTGTGTAGGATAGTTTCACAGAATGTTAGCGTTTAAAGGGATTTATTCAGCTTCTGACTTCAAGCCAAACCACAAAATCTGTTCTGCAATAGAATATTTCAAAAAGGACCATCTAGATTTTGCATGATGACCTTGATGGAGAAAATGATGAAAGAAAACCATCCACTTCCTTGGACACTCCATTCTGCTTTTTGCATAGCTCTCATTTTGGGGATGTTATTTCATTATCAATCCTAAATTTTTGACTATAACATCTGCTTATTACTTATTCTCAAAGTGAAAGTATTGGCCATTGAAAGTCCTTTTCAATTCCTTATCTGTGATCTGAGGAAGATAATAATTCCCTTTTTGTGCCCTTGAGTCAAGCCAAACATTTCTAACCTCCCTTTGACCTGACTGATGTTGAGGCATTTGAAGATATCTGTCTTGCTCACCTTGAGCCTTCTCTACTCCAGTAAGAACACCCTACTTCCTAAACTGATCCTCATAGCCTAAACTGATCTTTAACCTTAAGATGCTTAACAATATTGAATATCCTTGTGTTTTTCATTGGCTTCCCTAAACTGTTTTCTGTGAAGCAAAGTGTTAATTTTCGCAAAACAGTTTGGTTACTGCCTCAGTTTCCAATCTGAAGTCATAATGAAGGTGTTGCCAAAAATGTGTGATATAAGAGCAGCATATGACTTATTGCAGCAGTCACAAAAATACAATGCAAATCTATCTGAATCTAGTAGAATAGATGCTATTTGAACATTATAGGTGAGATAGTCAACATGAAACATTTTTTTCCAAGGATAGGTATGATTTCCTTAAACACTTGCCTGTCTCATTTTGGGATTTGATAGCATAAAAATGGTGAATATTTCAATAAATATAAATTGTAACTCATGGTATACTTATTAACTCTGAACCATTTGCTGATTTTCTGAAAAAAAAATAGAAATAAAATACATTTATACCTTCAAAATTTTTATTATGGGGGTTATGTGAAAAAGTACAAATCCAGCCCCCTACTCACAAAACTAAAAACTACTCTTAGATAAATTACAGTATTAAATAAAAAGTGTATGTCTATCAAAGTAATAGATAATATTTGGCACAATCCATTGTAAATCATTCTTTGTTTTCCTTTGACTACAATAGGAGTTTGCTTTTAGGAATTTCCGAAGTGACTTACGTTTGATTGATAGGCACATGCTGAGTTCGGTAACAGACCTTGTTATTTAGTTTATGGAGTAGTGCTCCTAAAAGATTTTTATAAGATTGGCCTTATAAAAATTCAAATTGAATATGTCATTCCATTAATTAAGCAATGCTCTGTTTAATTAGAATTTTTTTTAAAAAGATGATGGAAACTGAATGAGCAATGGCAGGTAGGAAGACAGTGGACCATTCTACCATTGCTTTACCATTGCTTCATCTTCATATACTCCAAAGCTTATTATAAGATCCTATATTTAACCCCGGAAGGGATCCTGCAGGCTATCTTATCCAATGTCCTCATTTTTCTGAGGCAAGTGGCTTGTTATGTCAAGTTATTTGTCCAAAGTTATAGAAGAAGGTCAAATGCAGTAATTGAACACAGGTAGTCTGGAATCCTTGCCGTTTTAATTGTACTATGCTTAGTCTTAGGCAAATATGCCAGGATATACAAAAATGTATTATAAGTTTTGTTCTAATGTTTTATAATCTCAGCTTGTGGTTTTGGCCATGTAGAACATATGAAAGTGACAGTTTTAAAGTATTGCAAGAGAAAAATTAATGCATTGGTTCTTATGGGTGACTGGCAAGGAATGTATTAGCTTTTTATATATTTTTACTTTTGTTTTTTTTAATTAAAATGTTTTTACTTATTTAATTAAATAAGATTTTAATTTTTAAAATTCTGAGTTTCTAATGCTATGTGAGATGAGCAGAACCAGAAAAACATTGTGCACAGTTAAAAGATTATGTGATTATCAACTGTAATGAACGTGGTTCTTTGCATAAATAAAGTGATTTGAAGCAATTCCAATAGATTTGTGAAGGAAAGTGCCATCAGAATCCAGAGAGAGAACTATGGATATTAAATGTATATCATAGTATTTTCAACTTTTGTTGTTATTGTTTACTTGCTTTTTGTCCCCTTTTTTGTGTTTTTTTTTCCCTTTTGATTTGATTTTTCTTGTGTACCATGATGGATATCGAACAATATTGAGCAGAATTGCATGTTTTTAACCTATATTGGATTGCTTCCTGTTTTCAGTGAGGGGAGGAAAATCAGGGAGAAAAAATGGAACATAAGCTTTTGCAAAAGTATATGTTGAAAACTATAGTTGCCTGTGTCTGGAAAAATAAGATATTATTAAATGCCAAAACCTATATAAAATTTTGAGTTTCAAATTATCTTGTTTACTTCAGGAGAAGGCAAGCAATTGGATAGCAATTATGCATGTGAAATGCAAAACATTTCCATTTTAGTCATGTTTCAAAAGAAAACGCAAATAAAATAATAAAAAGAAAGTTTAAAATGTGTGCTTCAATCTTTACTCAGCGTTTATTAGCTTGCTCTCTGAAGGTGGATATTATGTTTTTGACATTGATTTGGAATTATTTTGGATCATTGTCTTGATTAAAAGAATCAAGTGTTTCCTAGTTGCTAGTGAAATGTTCACCTGCCTCTGCTCTCTATGCATGAATTCATTTAAATATTCCCAGGTTTTCCTGAAACTATCTTATTCATTATTTCTAATAGGATGCTATCATTCCATCACAATCATATATCACAACTTGTTTGGCTGTTCTCCAGTTGATGGGAATCACCTTGATTTCCAATTCTTTGCTACCACAGAAAGAGTTGCTATTAATATTTTTGTGTAGATAGGTACTTTTTTCTATTCTTTGATTTTTTTGGGAGAGATATTGCTGAGTTAAAATGTATGCACAATTTTATAGCACTTTGAGCATAGTTCCAAATTGTTCTTGATTCATTGTTCATTGAAATAGTTCGATTACACCAACAGTGCATTAGTGTTTTGATTTTTCCACATCCCCTCTGGCGTTTATCCTTTTCAATTTCTGCCATGTTAGTCAATCTGATACAAGTGAGGTGGTACTCAAATTTGTTTTAATTTGTAATTCTCTAATCACTAGTGATTTAGAAAAATTTTGACGTGATTATTGGTAGCTTTGAGTTTTTCTTTTGAATGCTTTTCATATCCATTGGTCTTTAATCAACTGGTGAATGATTCTTATTTTTTATAAATCTGGCTCAATTCTCTGTATACTTAAGAAATGAGGCCTTTATTAGAGAAACTTGCTGTAATTCCCCCTTTACCCTGTTTCCTGTCTTCCTTCTCATTTTGATTAATTTTATTTTGATTTGATTTTGATCAATTAATTATTGATTTGATTTGATCAAACACTTGATTGCTCTCCTTGATTATTGTGTACCTCATCTATTACGTGTATATTGTGTACCTAATATATTCTACTAATCCACCATTCTCTTTCTTAGCCACAACTTAGCCATGCTTTTATGATTTCCACTTTGTAATATAGTTTGACATTTTAAACTACGAGGCTACCTTCCTTAACAATTTTTTTTCATTAATTGCCTTGATATTCTTCACCTTGCTTCATTCAGATGGATTTTGCCACTCTCTTTTTCTAGTTCTATACAATAATTATTGGTTAGTTTGATATAGTGTGGCTGCTTTGCTATTAAGTTAGGTAAGATTATTAATTATTTTTATTGAATCAGACTATCCATGAACAATTAATGTTGTATAGATCTGTCTTTATTTGTGTGAAAATTGCATTTTAATTGTTCATGTAATCCCTGACTTTGTCTGAGCAGCCAGGCCATTATAAATAATCCCTGGTCATAGCTTTAGATGGCTATTTCTTATTATTTTAAATAACTCTCCGTGGATCTTTTTCTAACATAGTGTTAATTAAGCATTTTATTTTTTCTTTTGTTAATTTAGGCAATATGTATTTTTGTAAATATTCATTTCTCTTAGATTGTCAGTTTTATTTGTCTTATATTTATATATATTGTATTTATATATTTATATTTATTTTTCAGTTTATTTGTCCTACATTTATTTTTCTCTTCCTTTCAATTTCTGGTATCTTTTTTTTTCTTTATTGTCCTATTCTGGGACTAGTCTTGAATGGTCTTCCACATTCAAAATGTTTTCTATATATAGGCAAAATAAATCTTAATGATTTATTAGCATCAACTTCACTGGGGATGGATTCACCCTTTTCATTCTTTATTACTAGCCATGGTTTTATTGTTTTTTTTAAGTCATATTAACCCAATATTAATGTGTATAATATGGGTTATTATTTTTTTCATCAAACCAGTTTTTAAATTTTAACTTTTAGTTCAATTATTTTTTTATTTTCAATTTTATTGCTGTCTCCTTTGATTTTCAGGATTTTTATTTTGGTGTTTAATTAGAGAATCTTAATTTGTTCTTTCTTCTAGTTTTTTTTTTTTGTTGTTGTTGCATGCCCAATTCATTTATATGCTTTTTCTCTCTTTTATTGATATACTCATTTAGCGATGTCAGTTTTGTTCTAAATACTGCTTTGACTGTATCTTTCAAAATTTGGATTATTGCCTCATTGTTGTCATTCTCTTTAATGAAATTTTTTATTGTTTCTATTATTTGTTCTTTGACCCACTCATTCTTTTTAACTAAATTATTTAATTTCCAATTAACTTTTAATCTATGCTTCAATGGTGTTTAGTAAATATAATTCATCACTTTATAAGCTGAAAACAGTGCATTTAAAGTTTTTGCTTTTCTGCATTTGGCTTTGAGGCTTTTTTGCCCTAATACATGATCAGTTTTTGTAAATATACCTTGTGCAGTAGAGAAAAGGTATATTCCTTTTTGTTCTCATTCAGTTTTCTCCAGCGGTCCACCTTTTCTAAGATTCGAATCATCTCCTTGACTTTCTCATTTGTTATGGTTAGATTTATCTAGCACTGAGTGGGAAATTGAAGTCCCCCATTAATGTGATTTTACGATTTCCTTCTGTAATTCATTTAACTTTTCCTTTAAGAATTTTTGTGCTATGCCATTTAGTTTACATATATTTAGTGTTGAGATTACTTCATTCTTTATGGCTCCTTTTAACAAGGTGTAGTTTCCCTACTTATCTCTTTTAATTAGGTTTTGTTTTTGTTTTTGTTTTTTTTTTTTACTTTTGTCTTGAGATCATGATTCCTACCTGTGTCTTTTGAACTTTGTTATTTACTTTTTTACTGCTCCAGGACCTTATTTTAACACTGTGTTTCTTGAAAAGAATGCCGTAATAATAATGAATTATCCCCTCTATCTCCCAGCATCAAAATCTTGAGATCATGCTTTTTACTGTTCCCTAACTCCCTAAAGCTGTTATTTCATTGTCAAGTCTTGTCAATTCTTTGCATTTGTTCTTTTCTCTGTAGTCATATAAATCCTAATTCAGGCCTTCATCTCTTTGTAGTAAGACTGCTCTGATAACCCCATAACTGGTTTCCTTTTCTCAGTCCCCTCCTTTCTAGTGGATAATCTGTGAAGTTGCCAAAATATCCTCCTAAGGAGTCTGTGAGACCATGCTATCTTAATGCTCAAAAATCTGCCTCAAGCCTCTCCCTATTCTAGACCATTTTTTAATGCAATAACAAAAATGATTTTCCTAAAATTCAACTCTGTCTCTGCCATTCCCTTATTCAGTAAACCCTACTGGCTCCCTATTACCTCTTAGGACTCACATGGGAAAAATATGAAGATGGATTTTTGTTCTTGTTTGCTTTGAAATAATTTAATTTTTACTAGTTACAGAGAGTTAAGACCACATTTTACATTTTAAAGTTATGATTAGAAAAAATATTGAGACTGATTGCATAGCTTTATTGAGAATTGTTAATGCTAACTTTTAAAACATTCATTAGAGTTACTGGGAATATAGACTGATTAAGTCACTGGGAGGGAAGCCATTTCTAAATCCAAAGGATCCTGGGGAATGACCTGAGGCCAGTTTTAGTCAGACTATATTAAGATTGATGTCTGATTTTAGACATGTTAATTTATATTTAGCAGGAATAAACTTATAGATTCTGCTTATCTTCAATCACAAAACATATTCAATTTTGTAAACAAATTGTGAATATGGATTTTTCCTTTTAGAAATATATTTTGGTTATGATGGTGAAATGCATTTTAACAATCTATATTAAACTTACTACTTCTTCCAAATGAACTTATTAAATACATAATTAGGGTATATGATTAACCCAATCTTTACCAGTGTTTTCTTGTTTCTTCATAGTGCTCTGTGGAATCAGGACTCTGGTTTAGAAGACGTCGCAAGTGATTCTGCAGGTTTGTTATTCTGCTATTATTCCGAATGTGCTGTTTTCAGGTGCCCACATCCTAAAAAGACACAAGATACTAACTTGCTACTTATCTTAATTACAACAATTATTATTTTCTTTTACATACAATATCTCAATCAACAGCTTTTTAGGTACTAGAGATGTTAAAAATGAACAAGATCTTTCTAACTTTATGGATTATCAGATAGGGTCAGATTATGTGTTTCCAGAAGAAATTCAACCCTTTTGAAAGTGATTGATAAAATAACGTGTGACTTTGGGGTAATTGTAAGAAAGAAACTAGGGAAAACAAAAGAAACTAAACTCTAGAAAATTACATTTCATAAATCATTTTGTGTGATACCTTTTCATAGTGATATCATATTCTTTCATTAGGTCACAAAGGACAATATATTCCTTCACTCATTTTGTCCATTATTTGCAAGATAAATTTCAGTGACTATTTTTTTAAAAAGGAAATTCTGTGTTTTGAATAGAAGGCTAATTTGCATGACTGTTTTTTGTTAGTGTTCAAGTTTGCTGATTTCATACTTTGACCGAACAATGCTGATGATCCCAGATGAATGAATAAAGAGAAGATTAAAATAGTTGACTTTCGAACTGAAACTTGTAAATGATGAAATATGGTCAGGAGGCAAGTAGATCTTGTGATAAACTAGTGATGAACTGGTAAAGTTTGTATTTGACAGTGCTGTCATCCATTGTATACTGGGTTATGTTTCTTGGTGTTTTTTTTGGTATATTTTTTAACATTATATATGTGTTACTAGTATATAAACATCAAATGGATAAGTGAAAATACTATTAGAACCATAAACTAGCAATGACATCTTCACAAATTAGATCACATACAGTGAGTATGTGATGTGAACTTTGTATCCTTACTACAAGCTTTAGCCATATTTCTGGAAAAGTAGGAGCTAGTCTATTGAGAAAATAATTTTTACCAATGAACTTAGTAATGGAGCTTGCTGGAGTTATTGCTTATTTTACAGGTCCACTTGCAAAAGTTAATAGGACAATACTACTTTATAACTATAGTGATTTTATTCTAGTGTTAAGCGATTTGTTTTATATTTATTTTTCTCTTCCTTAGAATTTGATATCCTTTTTTTTTCTTTATTGTCCTGTTCTGGGACTAGTCTTGAATGGTCTTTCACATTCAAAAATTTTTTTCTACCATTAACAAGATACATGGATCCTACAATATTGATTTTGCATTTTATTATTTCTTTCTTAATTCTGTTGCCAGTAAAGTGGTATGGAAGACACATAACACAGGGGAAAATACCATCAAAGTAATTGCCTTCTTCTCATTTACCATCTCTTTTTTCTCTAATTAATTGATCATTTTCATTTTAATTGTCTTAACCTCACTTCTACGTGATGACATATATTTATAAAGGAATAAAGTATAGAATTAAAATATCTAAAAGCCGATATATTGACAGAAGTGGGAGGAGCTGGTAAAATGTTAAATAAATCTCACTTTATTATTTTGCCTTTCTTCTAATCAGTGAAAAGACTGTCAATGCCCATTGGAAAATTCTATGACTTTGAGTCAAGACTGGAGAAAAGTGCTAATGTATTTGATGATTTTGGTGTAGAGTTTCTTTGTGTTATCTGAAGAACCCCGAAATCAGAGAGATAAACATTGCTAGGTGTACAGCTACCTAAGATTTTTCTTTATATTTAGGTTTAATCCTTTTTTCTTTATAGTGCCGTTTCTTTTGTCTATGATGACAGGACCTTATATTATTGGTGATGATTGTTCTTCCAAATTATTACATTAATTGTGAACCAATAAATATATTCAGCTGCCCCCTTACACTATATTTTATGAAAACTGTTAAGAAAAACTATCTTATAATTTCAGCTGATACTATATATCATTTTCCACTTCTGCAATTTGCCAATAGTTACCAAAAAAGATACATGTATTTTTTATTTTGATCTTATGATACAACAATGTCAGTTATTACTTTGCAATATAATTTGCAGTCAATAAAACCAAGGCCTATTCTTTCCTTCCTTTTTAACGTTTCCCTTGATATTCCTCCATATGAATTTCATTATTATTTTCTGTAATATTAAAGAGTTTATCCTTAGTAATAGGATTGATATAACATGGAATAGTAGAATAATAGTACCATTTTTCCATGTTGGCACTTACTTGCCATGAACATTGAATAGCTTTCCAATTAACATGTTCTTTATGTCTAAAAAAGTGGACAGATGGACAGACAAGGGGACACACAGACAGATGGGGACATAGACAAATGGGAGACACACAGACATACGGGGAACACACAGACATACAGGAGAACACAGAAACAGATAGAGGGATATAGAGGCAAACAGGAGACACACAGACATATGGGAAGATACACAGCCAAGACAGGGGACACACAGACAGGAGAACACAGAGGTAGACAGGGGACACACAGACAAGGAACACAGAGAGATGGAGGGGTACACAGACAGATGGGAGACAAACAGATAGACAGGGAACACAGACAGGGGACACACAGACAGACGGGGGACACAGACAGGGAACACATAGATGGGGGACACACAGATAGAAGGGGGATACACAGATAGAGGGACACAGATAAAAGGGGGACAGAGAGACAGACAGGGGACACACAGACAAGGAACACAGAGAGATGGAGGGGCACACAGACAGATGGGGGACACACAGATAGGGAACACACAGACAGACGGGGGACACACAGATAGACAGGGGACACAGACAGGGGACACACAGAGAAGGGACATAGACAGGGGACACACAGACAGATGGGGGACACACAGACAGACAGGGG
>JAJPUD010008985.1:0-24366 GCA_023553655.1 Myrmecobius fasciatus
TTGTGGCAGCCCTTTTTATAGTGGCAAGAACCTGGAAATTGAAAAGATGCCCATCAATTGGAGAATGGCTGAATAAATTATGGTATATGAATGTTATGGAATATTATTGTTCTGTAGGAAATGACCAACAGGAGGATTTCAGAGAGGATTGGAGAGACTTACATGAACTGATGCTGAGTGAAATCAGCAGAACCAGGAGAACATTATACACAGCAACAAGACTATATGATGATCAATTTTGATGGACATGGTTCTCTTCAACAATGATGTGATTCAAATCAGTTGTTCTGCGATGAAGATAGTCATATACATCCAGAGAGAGGCCTGTGGGAACTGAGAGTGAACCACCACACAGCATTTTAATGCTTTCTGTGAATATTTCCATGCATTTTGTTTTCCTTCTTAGGTTGTTTTTTCCTTCTTCTCTTTCTAGATCTGATGTTTCTTGTGCAATAAGATAACTGTATAGATATGTATACATGTATTTGTCATATAATTCATCCTATTTAGCATGTATTAGATTACCTGTCATCTAGGGTTGGGGGTTGGGGGAAGGAGGGGAAAAGCTTGGGAAAAAAAAGTTTTTGCAAAGGTCAATGTTGAAAGGTCACTCATATGTTTTGTAAATAAAAAGCTTTATATGAAAAAAAAATTGGGAAAACTTGAAAACAGTAAGACACAAACTAGGTATAGAACAATATTATGAATCATACACAAAGATAAGTTTAAAATGAATGCATGATTTATACACAAAGGATGATGCCATAAGTAAATTAGAAAAATAAGAAATATTCTACTATCAGACCTATGGGAAAAGGAAAAATCCACAATCAAACAAGGTATAGAGAGCATTATAAAATGTAAAATACCTAATTTTTATTACATAAAGTTATAAAGCTTTAATTTAAAGAAAACCAGAACAACCAAGATTAGAAGGAAAACAGAAAGCCGGAAAATATGTTTTATATCAAATGTCTCTAATAAAGCCCGCATTCTTCAAATATATAGAGAACAGAGCCAAATTTATTAGAATATAAGCCATTCTGTAATTGATCAATGGTCAAAGGATATAGACGGGCAGTTTCCAGAGGAAGGAATAAAAACTATTTATACACATATGAATAAGTGCTCTAAATCATTTTGGATTAGACAAATACTAATTGAAATAACTCTGAGGTTATACCTCACACATATTCAATTGTCCAGTATAATAGAAAAGGAAAGTGATAAATGTTGGAGAGGATATGGGAAAATTGGGACATTTATGCATTGTTGGCTGAGTTGTGAAATGATCCCACCATTCTGGAGAACAATTTGGAACTATGCCCAAAGGGCAAGAAATTATGGATTCTCTTTATCCCAGTAATATCACTAATAGGTCTGCATTCCAAAGAAATCTTTAATATGGGGGGAAAGACCCAGCAAAAATATTTATAGTAGTCTTTTTCATGGAGAAAAAATATTGAAAATTGTAGACTGCCCATAAATAGGGGAATGACTGAACAAAATATGTTATATGAATGTAATAAGAAATGAACAAGCAGATATCACAAAAAAAATACCAAAAACAAAAACAAACAAACAAACAAACAAAAAAAAAACAAAGAAAAAGACTTGTATGAAGTGATTAAAGTGAAATGAAGGGCACCAGAAAAACAATGTATAGTCTCAGAAACATTAGTGTGATAATCAAAGATTGACTAAACTCTTTTCAATAACACAATGATCCCCCTCCCCCACAAAATAATATAAAAGACTCAACAAAGAAAATGCTGTCCATAACTAGATCAAGAACTTAGGGATTTAGAATGGCAATCAAGGCATAATTTTTTCCACTTTATTCTTTCTTGTGTATTCCTTTTCCTTTTGGTCTAATTTTTCTTCTATTTTTTTCCCTTTGGCCTAATTCCTAATGTGAAAATAAGTTTTGCATGTCAGCACATGCCTAAACTACATCAAACTGCCTACCGTCTTCAGAAGAGGGGAGACCAAAGAAGGACAGGAAAATGTGTAACTAAAAGTCTTATAAATACTAAAAATCTTCTTGACATTCAACTGGGGATGAAAATAAAATATCATTTTAAAAAATAAAATAAACTCCTTGACACAATGAGAAAATTGAGAGAATGGGGGGGAAAAGGTAGATATATCAAAATTTAAGATTGTGAAAAGGTAGCAGGAATAATTAATGTGAAGTCAGATAGTCAGGATCCAAAAATCCCTGATAACTTGGAATGAATGGTTAAATCTAATAAAATAATTTACCTATTTACTTATTTTACAAAATATTCGAGTAATAATTTTGGTTGTAAAATACCAATTTCACTAATACCAGATGGGCTAGTTGTGGATTGATAGTAGTTCATCAGAAAATAAAATAAGAATTTTAGTGAGTTTCAAAATTAATATAAATTGTTATGATAGCCAAGAAAAGCTAAAGCAAATTTAAAAGGCAATAAGAGGCATGATGCCCAGAAATTGGAAAGTAATCAACTTCTTTTAATCTTTCCTAGTCATATCACATATGGAATACAATGTTCAGTTCTGTATATGACAATTTATGAAGGACATCAATAAGGTGGAGAAAGAAAAACAGATGTTGGAAGTCCTTAAGTTTATGCCATGTTCAGAAAGACTGAAACAGTCAAGGATGTTTACTCTCAAAAGAAGACTTGGGATTCAGGGAAGGGTAAATTAGAGCAATATTCAAGAATTTGAAGTCTAGTCATTGACAGACTGAACTATATTTTTTCTTCTTGATGTCAGTTGGAAAATATAGACACATAGCACAGAAATGGAAAATTAAATTTGTGATTGATGAAAGTTTATTGTTTGTTTATTTTTAAATTTCATTGAATAGTCAGCCTTAAATGGAATGAATTCTCTCAGGAAATATTTACTTTCCCTCTCCTTCACTGGAAGTCTTCAAACAAATACCAAATGAACCCTTTGGGGCTCTGTTATAGCAAATATTGATATTCAGACAGAGTGGACTGGATTGAACATCTAGGTCACCTACAACTTCATGATTCCATGGTTTGGTGAAGGTAGAAAAGCAGCCAAACTGATTCTCCTTGTCAAAGTATTTCTCTAAAAAATTCAAACATGCTATTATATGTATGTTGAAAATGCTGCTTCAATTAAGGTTTGGCAGTAGTTTCTGAAATAGCTACTCCCTTATCTTCAGGAGTATTATGGAAATTATGCATGCTTCTTGGGTTTCTCTTTACTATGAGAATAAACTGCTCTTTCAGCATGGCATAATAATATATACTGAAATGTTATCATTTTAAAAGTTGTGTTCTCAGTACAAAAAAAATAAAGTGTAGGAAATGCATTTGAATAAAATATATGCTTAAAATTCCTCCTATCTCCATAAATTTTTTTAAATCTGGTATGTGCTGTTCCCCCTCCACTCCCATACTTGGGAATGTTTTTCCCAAGTTACTTTATATATATTGTGTAGAAATGCTGTACATCACAATTACATTTTTAATTGAAATAAATATATCATTTTTATCCACATCTCAATCTGCTAATCTGTTTTTGTTCCCCATTTTAAATATGCTATAATTCTGGTCTACTACTTCACTAAAAAAAACCCTCTAAATGTATATTTTATCCTGTCTTCTCTCATATTCTTCAACAAATTGCTTCCTCAACCTTTTCTAAAATCATCAACGTTTCCTTACAAACTGGTTCTTTCCTAACTTCAAATTTGGCTAAGTCTACTTATTCCATCTTTAAGAAAAAAGAAACCAAAACATAGCACTTTCTTTAGATCTTATCAGCCACTTAAAACTCACACTGTCAAACTTCTCATTTTTAGAGCCAAATTCCTTCTCCTTCCCTCCCTCCTTCCCTCCCCCCCCTCTCTCTCTCTCTTTCTCTCTCTCTCCACATATGTATGTACATATATATATATATATATGTAATATTTATACTTACAACAATGATATAGAGTAACACTACTTCCACTCCATTTTCCTCTTATTCATTCTCTCATCCCTTTACAATCTGTTTTCCAATTTCATCATTTAACTGAAATTATCTTTTCCCCCTAAATTAAAATAAGATCTCTTAATTGAGGAATAGACTATTTTCTTAGATATAATCTTTATGTATATATTTGCTGCATTTGATCCTATTGACTACTCTTTCTCTTGTATTCTCTTTCCTTTCTGAGTTTCTAATCACATTTTTCTCTCCACGTCCACCTACTACCTTTCTGAGTATACTTTAGTCTCTTCAGAAGATGTATAATCTCCCCCCACAGTGCCTTCTAGCTCTGAATATTCCTCCAAATTTTTTCCATCAGCCCTCTTTTCTCTCTCTACTCTTCTGCCTAAAAAGTTCTTTAACCCCCTTGGGGTTAAACTAAAACTTCTAGGCAAATGACTGCCAAATCCATATAACCAATTTAAGTGCCTCTCAAGCACTAATCCCATATTACTGCTCCCAAACTAGTTAGTTTTGAGGAACTTTATACATCCATATATATATATATATATATATATATATACATATATATATATATAAAATAAATTAAATAATATATATGTAGCTTGAGGGAATTATTAACTTCTCTAAAACTGATCTCATTGTTTTTTTCTTTCCTCCAGACTTTCCAATTTCTTTTTAAAGTATCATCTGCTTTCCAGTCTTTTTTTTTTTTTTTGGCTGAGGCAATTGGGGTTAAGTGACTTGCCCAGGGTCACACAGCTAGGAAGTGTTAAGTGTCTAAGAGCAGGTTTGAACTCAGGTCTTCCTGACTTCAGGGCTGGTGCTCTATCCACTGTACCCCTTAGCTGCCCTTGCTTTCCAGTCTTTCTTATCTGTATTATCTCTTCTTTGAGCCTCATAGTTAATCACTTGTGAAATATTGAAGCTAATACTTTCACCATATCCCTTTAAATCTGACATCTTTCTCCTCTTACAGCTATCGTATTCATTTGGGGCAAATCTTACCACTCCAGTCCATATTGCATAATACTGCTAAGTTAATTGCCCCTATATTCAAATCTGAATATCTTGTGCTAAACTGCTGTGATATGCCTGTTAAATCTCCATAGTATACCAGGAAATATAATCTTTTTAATTTGAATTGTTTTAGGAAGATTTTGGAGATCACCTGGGCAGATGAGACATCAGAGGTCTTTTCTTTATCTAAACTAAGAAGCATTCCAACTTTATTGCAGGAAGTACAACTCCATTGGGCTGTTCATATTATTTAAATGCCAAATATACATTTTCCCAAAAAAATAACTATTTCACAGAGAACTCACACAAGATAAATGCTCGCTTGGTGGTTAAAAAAACACAATATCAGGTCATTTTAAGGTTTCTCTTAAAATTTAAAACTGATTGCATGACATGGAATACATACACTGTAACATGACCACAAAGCATGGTATGCCTTAATCAGAAAAGGTATAGTGTGAAGAAAGCAGAATTGAAGTACCTCAAAAGAAACATGAGATATGAGATATGAGATAGGCAAAGGTAGATAATCTCTACCAAATGTTCACATGGAATATTTGTGATTGAGATATATTAGAGCATTCCGTGCTAGCATTAGTCTGATTACTCACAGTCAGACACCCTGCAATTTGACTCTAACATAGGGATGTCATATTGGTCCTCTTCAAAAATGAAGGACAACAACAAAACAACCAAATTCTAGTTAATTCCTATTGCATTCAGGATAAAATATAAAGTCCTATACAACAGAATCCAAGTTAACGTTCAAGCCTTATTATACATTATGTTCCATCCTGCACTCTTAATACAGTGAAATTGACATTCTCTCAGTCCCTCAGTCATGACACTCTATCTCTTATTTCAACGTCCTTGCAATTGCTGTTGCCTATACCTTGAAAGTATCTCCTCACCTCCATTTCATTGAGTTCTTTTCTTCCTTTAAGATTTTGTTCGGTTTTCCTCATTTGCTAAATATCTCTTTCCCCAAATAGCTTGTATTTAATTTGAAAGCATGTGTGTCTATGTGTGTATGTGTGTTTGTGTGTATATATATATATATATATATATGCATATATATGTGTATATATGCATATATATATATTATATATGTTATATATCTATATATACATCTACATGTATAATATATATATATATATAATATGCTTTTGAGAAAATGCATATATACATATAGTTTCTCCCATAAGAATCTTTTAAGCAAAGATTTTGTTAAACATAGGGATTTTTAAAAATTTAAGTCATTCATTGGTTTTAGCACCATACATAGGACTTTTGTACTACTGGACTGCTGATGATGAAAGAAGCCCTTTTGGCTTCATTCTCCATAGTTCCCTTTCCTTTTGGAGAAGAGGTAGAGCCCAGAAGTTGTCTTTACCAATCAGCATTCACACATTCTTATGAAAACACATTGCATAGCTGCCATGTAATCTCATGGAAAGGACAATCTTTGGAAAAAATTTTCCAAGTTATTCCCTGGGCTCAGGAATAATAAGAAATATAATTAGACAAGACATTTAGTCTGATGAGTCCTCATTACAAAAGAATTAGCTTCATTCCTAATAATAGTCCTTAAATAGTCATATATTCTCTTGTCATATCTTTTCTACATTAAACATACCTAGTTCTTTTAGCTAATACTTAATTTGGTTGGATTTGAGATCTTTTATATTCCTGGTTATCTTCTCAGAATGCATTTCAGCTTGTTGCAGTCCTATCCAAATGTTATACTCAAAATAGAACAAAGTTTTGCAGACATGATTAACCATGAAAAAAACACATAAACATCTTATGCTGTTTATTCTTCCATCTGCTGTCTTTCTCATGGTAGAGTTTTAGCTGAGAAATGAAGAGATGACAAATTTTACAGGTTCTCGCATTAATACTACTAAGGGTGATAAACACCAAAAGGCAATGTATAAAAATCAGAGTAGCACCAAAGGTCTAAGTAATGTTATGGTTGTTCCATACTGGGGCAGGAGTGAGTTCATTCACTGTGCTTTAAGATGGGATAGCTATAGTAAATATCAATTGATGATCAATTCCAGAAATAACAAGGTCAAAATCTGGAATAGGACAACCCTTAATTATTTCCATTTCATACTAGAGCTCTCCCTAGTTTGCCTTAGAAACAATGCTAAATCATTTCTTTAAACAGATTCTGGAAAACCTACAAAAAGATGTTGTGAAATATTTTTACAATTTAAGATAACTTAGAAGGGTTTCGGGAAAGGTATGTCTCATTTGGGTAAAAGGGGGAATGGCTTAGCACAGGTATAATGTAGGGAATCTAGTAGGAGATTCATAGATATAGCACGGATCTTGACTCAGTGGGTCAGTGTGCTCAACAGGCCAGCTGTCACACCTCAAGCTCCAGTGTAGTAGGCAAACTTTGAGAACCCAAATGCCAGCACAACAGACTTGACTAGGCCAGGGCCACCCAGAGCAGGGGGAAAGTTGACAACACATCCAGCCCTAGTGAAAAAATTCAGTGAGATTATCTGGCCCTCTGAAAGAGAAGTTTGGGCCAATGTACCCTGTGCAGTAAGAGCAGAGCTCAACTTTAAAATATGAGCAAACCAAAAAATCTCTGAGCACCAAAAGCTACTATGGGAATAGGGAAAATCAGAACAGAAACTCACAAGAGGATAACAACAACAAAATGCCTAAATGTGAACCTTTAAATGGGAATGCGAATTGGTCTCAAGCTCAAAAATTCCCTTGAGAGAGTTCATCAGCAGTCCAGTAGTACAAAAGTCCTATGTATGGTGCTAAAACCAATGAATGACTTAAATTCTAAAAAATCCCTGTGCTTAGCAAAATCTTTACTTAAAGTCGTGTTGTGAAAGAAAACAAACAAAAAAAAAAGACAACAACAAAAACCAAGAAAAAATAAATTAAAATGTTTCCAACTATATTTAGACACAACCAGTTCTTTCTGTGGGGATGCATAGCATGTTTCATCATAAGTTCTTCAAAATTGTCTGGATCATTGTACTGCTGAGAATAGCAAAGTCATTCACAGCTGATTACCTCACAACATTGCTATTACTTTGTATAAAGTACATTTCACTTTTCATGAGATCATGGAAGGTTTTTTAAGTTTTTATGAAAGCATCCTGCTCATCATTTCTTATAGAACAAAAGTATTCCATCATAATCACATAACACAATTTATTCAGCCATTACCCAATTGATGGACAACACTCAATTTACATTTCTTTTCTCTTGGAAAAGAGATATTTTAAATGCTTTTGTTCATATATGTTGGACAACATATTTCAAGAAATCATCAAGGAAAACAGTATTGCTATACTAGAACTAGAAGGAAACATTGTCATTGAAAAAAAAATCCACCAATCACCTCCTAAAAGAGATCCCAAAATGAAAACTCCAGGGAATGTTCTAGCTAAGTTCCAGAATTATAAAGTCAAGAACAAAACAACACAAGCATCAAGAAAGAAACAATTCCAATATTAAGGAGCCACAGCCAGGATTAGCAAGGATTGAGCAGCTTCCACATAAAAGAATCAGTGTCTAGAATATAATATTCCAGAAGGCAAAGGAGCTTGGATAATAGCTAAGGATCAACTACTTAACAAAACTGAGGACAATTTTTAGGGAAAAGATAGATATTTAATAAAATATGGAACTTTCAATAATTTCTGTTGAAAAAAAAAAAACAGAACTAACCTGAAAATTCAGTCTTTAAATACAAAACTCGAGACAAATAAAAAGAAAAGGAAAAAAAAAGTTACTTTAAGGTTAAATTGTTTATATCCCTAGATGGGAGAACAGTATCTTTATTAGAATAGTTAGAAGGTATATAAATACACTGTGTGTATATGTGTGTGTAAATTAACTTAAATGTAATGTTATAATAACTTAAGGGGTGGGAAAGGATTGTCCTCAGAGAAGAGGAAAATGGAGGTAAAATGGGCTGAAGTACATCATATGACAAGGCACAAAAAAAAAAACCTATTTCAGTTGAGGAAAAGAAGGGAGGGTGATGAGCATTGTTTCACTCTTAATCTCATTATATTTGGCTCAAAGAAGGAATGACTAATACATTTTGTTGCATATACAAATTGATCTTACCTTCTGGAGAAGTAGGAGGGAAAGGAGAAAGAAAAGGGAGGCTTGATAGGAGGGCAATTAAGAAAGGTGGGGATCAGAAGCAAAACACTAGTGAGGAGGGAAAAGGTAAAAGATTAAAAAAAAATAAAAAGGGGGAAAATAAGGTGGAGAAAATATGAAGCTAATAATCATAAGTGAATGTGAATGTGATGAATTTTCCCATAAAAGAGAAGCCAATAATACAGTGGACTAAAAGGGAAAATTCTACAATTTGGTGTTTATAAGAAACACATTTGAAGAAGAAAGATTAATACAGAATAAAGGTAAAAATCTGAAGCAGAATATATTATGCATCCACTGCAGTTAGAAAAACAAAGAGGTAGTGATCCTGATTAAGGCCAAGCAAAAGCAAAAATAGATTTAGTTAAAAGATTTAAGAAAAGATAATTACTTCTTGTTAAAGGGTGTCATTTAAAATGAAGTAAGATCAGTACTAAGTATATATGTATATATGTGTATACACACACACACACACACACACGCACACACACACCAAGTGGTACAGCATCCAAATTCTTAGAGAAGTAAAGTAAGTTTTAGGAAAAAATAGACAGAATAACTATACTATTGAAGGATTTTAGCATCTCTCTCTCAGATCTAAATAAATCTAACTACAAAATAAAGAAGAAAAAGTTAAGGAGGTGAATAGAATTTTAGAAAAGTTAGATATGATAGATGTATGGAGAAAATTGAATGGATACAGTAAACAAAATACATGGCATCTGCATAAAATTTGAAAATATTTTAGGACATAAAAACCTCATAATCAGAGGTAGAAAGGCAGAAATATTAAATGCATCATTTTCAGATCATGATGCCGTAAAAAATGATGCGTAATAAAGAGCCACTGAAAAAATAAACCAAAAAAGCAATTGTAAACAAATCTAATCCATAAGGATGGGTGGGTCAAGCAATAAATCATTGAAAGACTCAATAATTTTGCTCAGGTTAATGACAATAATAAGAAAACATATCGCAACATATAATGCACCTAAAGCAGTTCTTAGGGAAAATTTTATATCTCTAGATGTTTATAAGAATAAAGTAGAAAAAGAGCAGATCAATAAATTGGGCATGTAACTGAAAAAAGATAGAAAAAAATTTAAAACCACCAATTAAATACCAAATTAGAAATACTGAAAATCAAAGTGAATGATAAAAATGAAACAACATAAAAAAAAAACTTATGGGATTCAGTCAAAGCAGATCTTAGGGAAATTGTTATATCTTTAAATAGCTATATGAATAAAATAGAGAAAGAGAAATATAAATGCATTGGGCATGAAACTATAATAACTATTAAAAATTAATATTCCAGATCAAATCCTGAATTAGAAATTCTGAAAATAAAAGGAGATATTAATCAAATAGAAAGTGAGAAAATTATTGAACTAATGAATAAAACAAAGAGTTGGTTTTATGAGTAAAGTAATATAATTGATAAAGCTTTATTTATTTTGATTAGAAAAAGGAAAGAAACCAAATTACTACTATCAAAAATTAAAATGGTGAACTTCCTATCAATGAAGAGGAGATTAAAATGATAATTTAGATCTATTTTGCTCAAATGTACACTAATAATTCAGTTAATCTAATTAAGATAGGTGAATATTTACAAATAGATGCATTGCCCAGATTAATAGAAGAGTAAATAAAATAACTTAAGTAGCTCCATTTTAGAAAAAAGAAATTGAAAAAGCCATCAATGACTTCTCTAAGACAAACAAACAAACAAACAAACAAACAAAAAACAAACCTCCTCAGGACCAGATTTATTTAAAAGTTAATTGTAACAAACATTCCTTCTATTTGCTCACCTATGTTTTTAAATGTTTAATTTATGTTTGAACTTGCTTTTAGTAAGTTAAAGTGATTTATTTTTATTAAAGCTATTTTATTTTATTTTATTTTATTTTTTTATTTTTAATTTTTTTTTTTTTTTGCTTTTTTGCTGAGGCAATTGGGGTGAAGTGACTTGCCCAGGGTCACACAGCTGTTATGTGTCTGAGACCAGATTTGAACTCAGGTCCTCCTGACTTCAGGGCTGTTGCTCTATCCACTGCACCACCTAGCTGCCCCCTAGCTATTTTATTTTTTAATTAGTTGTTGATTGTGGATTTTTTTAATTTGCCAGTTCAGGCAGATTACAGTCTTAGAAGATCTAAGCTATCTGTATGTACATATCTTCTATCCCTTATACACATGGACACACTCACATATACATAGTATAAAATAGACCTTCCATTTTATATGCAATTCTTTTACTTTGAATATTAATGGGTTTGTCTTTTGATGATGGTTAAATATAGTTTTTAAAGACTTTCCTGTGAAGAATAGTTTTATGGCATATTTCTTTTTAAGATTTCCTGAGCTGAAATTTGAGAGTCATATCAAGAAAACACATTACATGAAAAACAAAAACTATTATACTATTCCAAATTATTCTACTTTCTCTCACAAATGAAGATATCCTGGTCTCTTTCACAAATATTTATTACTTTTAAAATTTTATTCCTCGATGATCTAAACAATGCAGTCAGTATTTTCTAGTAAATCTAGTGAGGTTGAAAAAGTAATTTCTAGAGAATTCTGAAATAATATCCAATTTTATTCCTCCTTGAATATTAACTCAATGAAGATTATTGAACATTACCTTTGTAACACACTTCTTGCAAAGCAAAACAAAAACATATGAGAGATACGTAATCTCGTAATCAGTTGATATGCAGTATATTTTTAACAAAGAAACTTATGTAAATTATATCAGCAGTCTTTCCTTTTATAAATCTAGATTTGAGTTTATTGAGTTCTATTATGTGGGTCATATATGGTCTTTGCATCAAATGGTATTTGTCAGGAAACAGGATACTATGGTCAAGATAAATAATCATAAGCACTTTGAAGACACTGCATCCATTGCAATGTGAAGCACTGCCCTGAAAGTCATCTTTCTAACTAAATTCAGTGGTTGTTGCTGGAAAGGCTATCCAAAAAGGAAGTGCCTGTTCAGTGTTTCTTTCCATCAGTATATTTTTCTTGGCACATGAATTGAAATGGTAGAGCTGGAGAAAGCAAAGAATCTCTGATGGTACTGAATGCAGAATTCAAAACTGGAGAAATAGTGTATAAAACTGATAGAAGTTCTGCTGTAACACATAGTTGCAAACATCAGACATTCAGCATATTTGGGAAAAAATAAACAAACATGATAATTAGAGAGTTATAGAGATAAGGGAAAAAATGGACAAAAAAGAGAAAAATAAAGTTGAGTAAATGGATAAGGAAATGTGATGCCAACCCAATAGTTTTTCCCAAGAAAATCCCATGAGGTTGCAAAGAGTTAGACATGAACTGAAAAAAAACAAAGGTACAATAACAAAACTGAGTAAGCATTTGCTTACTGAAATTATATTAATATATCTTTAAAAATATGAAATTACATGTCTTCTAAAAATGAAATATAGAGGAATATGCATATATGTGATATATATGCATATATACATGTATACATTATTTCAGAAAAAAACAAACAATAAAAAAACAAACATTTACATTCTTTTTTGGAAGCTATTGTTTATTATTTTGGTGACAAAGAAAAGGATTACTTAACTAGAATTTTAAATATCAAGAGTCTTCAGGTGGCCTTTCTTTCTTTTAAAAGCATTTTGTTGAAGTGTTTTTTTTTTTACATTACACATATTCATAGATCACCCTCATTCAGTGAGTTTTCTCTTAATGCAAGGTAAAGGAATTAAGCAAAATCAAACATACAATAGCCTCCCAACTTCTTTAGTTATAAAGAGTTTATTTTTCCTTTTTGAAATGAAATCTCTTTTTTTCTCTCATCTTTCTACTCCATTGAAAAAAGAGAAAGAGTTATAACAAATATGCATATTAAAACATATAACTGCTAACTGAAAATATCTTGCACATTTCAAAATTGTCTTATATTGTTGAATTTTAATTTTTTCCCCTGGTTTTCTGCTCATTTAGTTCATAGTTCATCAATAACAAAATTTAAGATTACATATTAATAGATGCAGAAAAAGCATTTTTTAAATCAAATACAACAATTTCTATTTAAAAATTGGTAAAGACTTTAGTTCAAATGATAATTGTGTCTAAAATACAAAAACTACTCTTTTTGGATTTAAACTAGATTTTTTCCATAAATTTTGGAGTAAAAAAGGAGGAATCAAGATTACAAAGAAAAAACAAGAACTTATCTCAGTTCTCTCCCAAACACCTCCAAATGACTGTAAATAATGGCTTTACACAAATTATAGAATAGCAGAACTCACAAAAGGATCGAGTAATTTTAAAACCCAAGACCACTTAGGGGTTGGTAGGAAATATCTATTGTACCAAGATGAGAGTGGAGCATAATCCAATATATGTTGTGCCAGCACATAAGGGACTCTAATAAACTAGCAGCAAGCCTTGGGGATGACTGAATCAACATTGGTAGTGACAATTACCCCACTTTTCAGTTCACAGATAAAAACTGAATCAAATGTATAGAAATAAGAGCCATTCTTCAATTCATAAGTGTTCAAATGTTATGAACAGGCAATTTTCAGAAAAGTTATCAAAGCTATGTAACATATAAAAATATACTCTAAATCACCATTGATTAGAGAAATGCATTTTAAAACAATTCAGAGCTACCACCTCATACATATCAGATTGGCTAATATGACAGAAAAGAAAAATGATAATTGTTGGAAGGGATGTTTGCAAAATTAAAACATTAATGCATAGTTGGTCAACATGTATACTAATTCCATCAGTCTGGACAGCAAATTGGAAGTCTAAAAGGCCATAAGATGATGTGTACCCCTTGAGCAGGAAATACTAAGACTAGCTCTATATCCAAAGTTTATTCTTTCATATACAAGTTTATCTGTATGCATAAGTATGTGTGTGTGTGTTTGTGTGTTTGTGTATGCTTGTGTTCATCTTCTTGAGTTCAAATCTCACCTCAGACTTTGATTAGCTATATGATTTTGGGCAAGTCAGTTAATCCCCTTTGTTTCAGTTTCTTCATATATAAAGTGTGCTAAAAGAAGAAAATGGCGAAATACCCCAGTATCTTTGTCAAGAAAATTTCAGATGTGATCACAAAGGGTTGGGCACAATTGAAAATTATAAATGTAGATTTCTGGAAAGTTAGTAGAAATTGAATATATGAAGATTAATGTGTGTGTATGTGTATGTGTGTGTGTAGTGACTATCCAGATGAGCCCAAGGCCTTACATCTGAGTCACAAGTATAAATAGAATAGAAATATGGCACTATCCTGAGTTGCAGTACAAACACAATTATTATCACTTTGGCGTATGAGACAAGTGTGGACTTAGCCTGCTGCAAGGACCTACTCAGCCTACTGAGTGGAATCATAGCATCACAAAATGATAGCAATAGGACCTTAGTTTAATTCCTTGATTTTTCATTCATGATATATCCAGGACTAGAAGCTAATTCTATTGACTCTCAGTCCTGAACCCTTTCTACTATAACCCATTGCTTTTCCACTAACTTCAACTATCTGATTTCTTCCTGGCAAACTTAATCGAGTTAATTTCATCTAATTTACAACTTGAACAATCTTAGAATTGAAATGTGTGTGTGTGAGGGGGGAAAGGGTTCAGATTATGTGTATATTGCAGTATTCCAGAAATGATTTCTGACTCATTTTAGCATACAGAACATTTGAAAAAAGTAATCCATGAGATCAATGGTCTAGTATAATGGATAAAGAAGATTTTTTTTTACATAAAGAAAACTGTGTCCAATTATCAATGATGACAAAGAATGTTCCAAAATAATCCTACAAGCTAATTCACACAGAGCAATTGATAAATGGTGTTCCAGAGAACAGAGCTCATAATTTTTGAAGATCTATATCACAACCAAAATTTTATTTGACAAAGATGATGATAACTTAAGATATAAAGATAATTTATTTTTTCTGCTGTATGCAATACATTCTGCTGTGTCATAAATTATAGCAAATTGGATCCTATCTGTGTGTATGCTTGCCCCACATGTCTTGTTAAACTCAGGGTCATTTTCACATTGAATAATTCTTTTTAGGTGTCCCTTTCCCTGTAGTTTTCCTCAACATTTTCAGTATAAATGAAGCAAAGAAGAATGACATTTCTCTTTTTTATACTTCAGAACAAATTCAGCTTTGTTGGTTGGGGTTCTGAAAATAAATAAGTAGAACAGTGTGCCATTTAGGAAACAGAATCACAAAAAAAAAGGCATGGACTTATAGACCCTATTTAAAATTGCTCTTTTCCTTTTCTTTTTAATTTGAAGTGTAAATCTTGGATTGGATAATATAATGATTAGAGCTTGATGAAAATGCATTTAGATATCAGCATTAATTCAAGATCCATAAGCATATACTATTGAACATGTATTCATTATGAATTTAGAGGTTGCATAAAAATGGTAGTTTGTTTTGTTTTTATTTTTTCCTCCTCAATACAGCTTCCTTGCTGCATGATGATTCTGTAGGCTTACAAAATAGATGGAAAAGCATCCAAAGACAGCTCAATAACTCGAAAATAACCGAGGCAAATAGAGCAATGTACAGCAGGGAAAACAAATGGCTCTTATGGGAAGCTAATGCTCTGGGAAGCTATGTCGTTTTCTCTATAGGAAGCCAGCTTCATCATCAGAAAAGTCAGTGTGTTGTGAAAGTCCACAAACAGGCCCATTGCTTCTGGCTAACAGCCAATCTGAAGTCATCCTCCTGGTTCTCTTTTTGTATAATGTTCCTGATTCCTGACCTTATGAAAGTAAAACTAATAAGACTTATCACAGGTCATTAGAAATGGAGAAAACCAGAGGATTGTAGTTTTAAGAAGCCTCAGATATCACTTAATTGGGCAAGCATCTATTAAGGACCCTGAATGTGCCAGGCCCTATGTTAGTGTCCTAGGAACTGGAGACAAAAGGTGAAGGAAAGATGTATGTATTTTTGAGCTTATATTACATTGATAAATGAGGAGAAACATGGGCACAAATAAGAAAATAGTATTTCTGTACATATGGAGATGAAGAGATAGATACAGAGATGGAGACAGGGAGAGTGAGAAAAAGAGAGAGAAAGAGAGGTAGGAAGGGAGGGAGAAGAAATGAGGAAGGGAAGGAAGGAGGCAGGGAGAGATGAGAGAGTTTGATATTGGTATTGGGATTTTGAGTGAAGCTATAGGGTAATAGATTGTCAGGACAAACTCTCTTATTTTGCAGATGAGGAGAATGATATCTAGGAGGTCAAGTTATTTGCCCTAGATCATATGAGTAGTAGGAAAAAATTCCTATCTCCTGACTCCTAGACTAGTACTTTTTCCACTACACCACTGTCTCTTGCAGAATTAGTTTAGCATTGTTATTTGTTGTTGTCCATCCTTCATTCTCAAAGAGGATCAATGTCATCCGAAGTATTATGTCTTGACTTACAATTAAATTAGATTTAAGTGAGGCAGAACTTTGCAAAGTCATCAGTCTCACTCTCTCCTCCAGAGTCCTAAGTCCAGTGATAAGGTATAGATCAAAACCTAACTGGCTCAGGATGCTTGACCTTTTAAGTTAAGGTCTTTCACAAGTTTCAGTTTCTCTAAGGCAATATCCATTCAGTAATTAAATGATACATGAGGAAATGCTACTATATCTCACATTGAGATTCATAGATATTCAAAAGACATAAGCTTATCATTGCACACACACAAACACATCAAGTAATTGAAGAATTCACATTCTCAGTGCATAGGAAGTATATTGAAATATTTTGTTAATGGATATGTCTTGGAAAGACACTATAGATACTATAGTTGAAGAGCCATGCCAGAAGAGAATAAAAGGTATATAGAAAAGAGAGCTAGATTTAAAGTCAAAATATCTTTTAAAATCATACTTCAGATACTTTATGACTGGTGTATGACTGGTGCTACCCTTGGCAAATAACTTACCCCCTATTTGCTTTAGTTTTTACAACTAAAAAGGAGATATAATAATAGCGCCTAATTCTCAGTCATTGTGAGGATAAACTAAGATAATATTGATAAATACTTTGCATAGTGCTTAGAACATAGTAGGCCTTACTGAAATGTTGATTATTATTGTCATTGGAAGAAAACTCTTTGAATCATATTGTGAAATTGTACAATATTTTCAATGGTCCACACAGTTCAACCTGCCATCAAAACACCTTTTTTAACATTAACATTTTCCAAATGATAAAAAAATTATAAAAATCACAGACCACAGGGGCAGCTAGGTGGCACAGTGGATAGAGCACCAGCCCTGAAGTCGGGAGGACCTGAGTTCAAATATGGCCTCAGACACTGCCTAGCTGTGTGACCCTGGGCAAGTCACTTAACCCCAATTGCCTCAGCAAAAAGCAAAAAAAAAAAAAAATCACAGACGACCAATAAGTTACAAGAATAAAACTTGGTGATTCCAAAAGATAACAGAAAGGTAGGTAGCTGGAAGCATAGAAGTTCTTAATCTTAAAATCAAAGATCAATACCTTAACTACTTGGAACACTTTATTAACATAGAAATATGATTTACTTGCAGGAAGTAGATGGTGCAGTGGATAGAGTACTGGCCCTGAAGAAAGGAGGACCTGAGTTCAAATCTGTGCACAAACATTTAACACTAAACTGCATGACCCTAGGCAAGTTACTTAACCCCAACTGCCTTACCAAAAAGAGATAAACAAATATATATATATATATATATATATATATATATATATATATATATATAAATATATGCATATATATATATGATTCATTGCACAATTTTGTATCCTAGGATTTTTTAATGATCTCTTTATTAAAGCATATGGAAAATGATTGGCTTTAATAGCAGACATTTTTGAAAATGTTTGGCTATTTATTCATTTTTCTTGGCTTCTATTCTTCAAATCATAAAGAAAAAACATTTATGGACATTTTTTGATGCTTAACTATTAGCAAATAGTACAAGATATAACTTCAAACCAAGCTTACAGGTCATCAAAATAAAGTAATTATGTAACCACTGAGAAAGGTAATATGCAAATTGAGCCTGCATCTTTCCAGTGCATGGAGAAGATTGAAATATATCTCAGGTATCCCCTCCTATAAAAAAAAAAATTTCTTGTTACGTACAAATCTCTCCTCCAAAAATTAGTGTGTATACATATGTATGTATATATTTATTTATATATACATATGCATATGCAGATATATAAAATACATGTGTGTATTCATATATATATAGTTCAGATATTATATATGACGTAAAAACTTATCACTGCACATACTGTTTTTCTCCAGTAAAATGTAAGCTGCTTGAAGCAAGGAATCTTATTTTTGAATATATTTTCCAGAAAATGGTACAATATCTATCATATAGTAGACATTCAGTAAATGATTTTTGAATTAAACTTTTAAAAATCAATGTGATACAACTTATACAATACTATGAAACATGACTGCATGTATCTTTTTGGAAATGTGTATGAATGGGTCAAAGGATAAAGCACTCACAGTAATAACTGTCCTACATTCACTTTAATTCATTCCTGTATCATCCCAAAATCAAAAAGATGCTGGTCAATCATCATTTATTTGACTGAAGTTTATGTTTAGTTTTGTTTGTTGGGAGGGGCATGTTATAGGAGGAAAAGTAATAAAGGGAGTTTTCTTCCTTCTGAGGCACCAGGGAACACTAATTTTTCCCTCTTCTTTTCAGAAGAGGAATTGTAGTTGTCAAGATTGTCTAGGCAAAGGAACTTTGCTTTTAACATTTAATAACAACACATAGGTAGAACATTGGTTTACATGACTATTAATGTGACAAGAAGAATTTTAAGTTACATCTTTAGAGTGCTTTCAGCATCTTTTTTGAAGAGTTACTTGCAGAGCATTCATCTTTGTTTCTGTCTTTTGTGCACTTAAATTTCAATGCAAAGAATTCCTTTCAGTTAAAAATGATTGTGTTTTCCATGTATCACAAGGTTCCTGTTGTTTAAATTATAAAAGATGAATTCAATTTTTCCTGAGTTCCCAATCAATAAGAATCTATCCTCTGGAAATTCGTATCTGGACCATTTCTCCATAAATTTATCTCAGCACTCACAAGAGTCTTTTTAGAAACTGTTTCAGTGATCTGTTGTTCATCACCATTTCCTCAGTGGGAATGTTTTTCATTTAGATTTGCCCTGCTTTTTTGAAAGGCACAGAACTTCGTTATAGGTAGGTCTGACATATTGCTGCACCTTGATGAAAGCTTCTTTTTATCATGCCCATAATTTTCCCCTCCTAAGTCTTAAATGGTGATTAAAGTTCAAGAAGTCCCCGAAGTTGAACCAAAGGCACATTACAAGAGATACATCCTAATTATTTCTGGGACAGCAGAAAGGGCAAACCATGCTGGGATAGCAAATGAAACCATTCATACCACCTTCCAAATCACTGAGCCTGCAGCTTGTCCTCCTCAGAGAGCATTAAAGGTGAAGAGAAGAGCATTTGTAATAAAATGGTCACAAGTGGCATAAAGCAACAAAGCCTTAACCTATATGTGTGTGTGTGTGTGTGTGTGTGTGTGTGCATGTTTTTGAGACAGAGACAGAGACACAGAGACAGAGCAACAGAGAGAGATAGACAGAGACACAAAGACAGCAACAGAGAGAGATAGAGACAGAGACAGAGAAATAGAGACAGGGAAACATAGAGACAGATGGAGATAGTGAGAGAGAGACAGACAGATACAAAGAGAAACAGAGACAGGTGTAGGGACAGAGGGACAGAGAGACAAAGAAATAAGGAAAGAAAGAAACAGAGACATACAGAGAGACAGGGAGAGAGAGAGACAGAATGCAGCCAAATTATTTTTCTAACTTTAAAAGATAAAACATGTCTTTCTGAGCTGCAAAAGATGGAAAAACTGCCTTCATCACAATCCTTAATTCTGTTGATGATGATGCTGATGATACCTGCCAACTTCCTTTGTTGATATGACAGCCCCATCTCTGTTAGTAGCCACAGCTACTGAAGACCAAGAATAAAAAGTTAACTAAAGTCCTTTGCACTATCAGATGGTTCACCATAGAAATTCATATTTCTGAATAGTCAGGTGATGTGGTAGAGTACTAAACTTGGAGATTAAATTTTAGTTCAAATCCTGTTTCAGACACTGGCTGTATGATCCTGAGAGAGTCACTTAAACTCTCATTTAAGTATCCTCAGTTATAATGAAATGTTTCAAACCACCTCCAATTGTTCACTGAAGAAAGCCATATACACCCAGAGAGAGGGATGCGAAATGTGGACCACAACATAACATTCTCATACTCCTTGATTGATGTTTGCTTACATTGTGTTTCCTTTATCTGATATATCGTTTGTGTAGATAAGATTTTTCTTGCACACCAATGATAAGTTTGGAAATATGTATACATATATTCGATTTGCCAATATTTTAACATAATTAACATGTAGTGGATATCCTGCCATCTAGGGGAGGGGTGGGGAGTTGGGGGGAAAAATTTGTAACGGAAAGCTATGTAAGGGTTATTGTTGAAGAATTACCCACACATATGTTATGCAAATAAAATAAAAAATTAAAAAAAAAGTATCCTCAGTTATAAATTGGGTGTAATGATGTATACCTGAAATCATTATTGAAAAGATGAAATTAAATAATATATACAAAATGATTTTCTATACTTAAATCAGTTTGCAAAAGTTAGCTATCATTAACATGATCTCATAAAGGAATTATGTTTGGAGAAGATATAATGCCATTTACTTTCCAATTTCACCCTAAGAACCATGGCACTTTCCTATTTGACTTAGAAGTAAAACCAATCATAAATGTTGTCTCACCTGTAAGAATGTGAACTCCTTGAGACAGGCCCCTTTCATATATTTATTTTAAATTTTTTGTGTACATATTTATAGTTATCTTGCTGTAAAAGAAAAATCAGATCTACAAGAAAAAAACTGAGAAAGAAAACAAAATGCAAGCAAACATCAACAGAAAGCATGAAAATGCTATGTTGTAGTCCTCACTTAGATCCCACAGGGCTCCCCTTGAGGGTATATGGCTTTCTTCATCTGAACAACTGGAACTGGTTTGAAACATCTCATTGCTGAAGACAAACATGTCTATCAGAAATGATCATCATATAGTCTAGTTGTTGCCATGTACAGTGATCTCCTGGTTCTGCTGATTTCACTCAGCATCAGTTGATGCAAGTCTCTCCAGGCCTCTTTGAAATCATCCTGCTGGTCATTTCTTATAGAGCAATAATATTCCATAACATTCATATACCATAATTTATTCAGCCACTCTCCAATTGATGGACATCCATTCAGTTTCCAGTTTCTAGCCACTAGAAAAAGGGCTGCCACAAATATTTTTGCACATATGTGTCCATTTCCCTCCTTTAAGATCTCTTTGGGATATAGACTCAGTAGAAACACTGTTGGGTCAAAGGTTAGGCAGTTTGATAACTTTTTGAGCAGAGTTCCAAATTGCTCTCCAGAATGGTTGGATCTGTTCACAGTTCCACCAACAATGTATCAGGGTCCCAGTTTTCCCATATGCCCTCCAACATCCATCATTATCTTTTCCTATCATCTTAGCCAATCTGAGATATATGAAGTGGTATCTCAGAGTTATCTTAATTTGCATTTTTCTGAACAATAGTGATTTGGAACACTTTTTCATATGACTAGAGATAGTTTTAATTTCTTCTTCTGAAAATTGCTCATATCCTTTGACCATTTATCGATTGGAGAGTGGGTTGAATTCTTATACATTTGAGTCAACTGTCTATATATTTTAGAAATGAGACCTTTAGCCTGGAGAGACTTGCACGAAGTGATGCTGAGCGAAGTGAGCAGAACCAGGAGATCAGTATACATGGCAACAGCAATACTATATGATGATCAATTCTGATGGACATGGTTCTCTTCAACAATGAAATGTTTCAAATCACTTCCAATTGGTCAGTGAAAAAAGCCATATACACCCAGAGAGAGGGATATGAAATGTGGACCACAACATAACATTTTCATGCACTCTATTGATGCTTGCTTGCATTTTGTTTTCTTGTAGATATGATTTTACTTCCACAACAATAATAAGTGTGGAAATATGTATACATATATTCGATTACTTAAGTATTCTAACATAATTATCATGTAGTGGATTTCCTGCCATCTAGGGGAGGAGTGGGGACTAGGGGGGAAAAATTTGTAACAGAAAGCTTTGTAAGGGTTATTGTTAAAGAATTATCCATTCATATGTTTTGCAAATAAAAAGCTTCAATAAAAAAAGAAATGAGGACTTTATCAGAACCCTTAAATGTAAAGATGATTTCCAATTTATTGCTTCCCTCCTAATCTTGTCTGCATTACTTTTGTTTGATAAAGCATCTTTAGCTTAATATAATCAAAATTATATATCTGGTGTCCAATTAAGTGTTCCAGTTCTTCTTTGTACACAAATTTATTCCTTCTCCACAGGTCTGAGAGGTAAACTATCCTATGTTCCTCTTATTTGCTTATAATATCACTGTTTCTATCTAAATCATGAGCCCATTTCGATCTTATCGATTCCATCATAATCTTGGTATGTGGTATTAGGTGTGGGTCACTCCCTATTTTCTTTCATACTACTTTCCAATTTTCACAGAAGTTTTTGTCAAATAATAAGTTCTTATGCCAAAGCCTGAGATCTTTGGGTTTGTCAAACACTAGATTGCTATAAGTATTGCCTATTTTGTCCTGTGATCCTATCCTATTCCACTGATCGACTACTCTTTTTTCTTAGCCAGTATCAGATGATTCTGATGACTGCTGCTTTATAATATAGTTTTAGATCTGTCACAGCTAGGCCACCTTCATCAGAATTTTTTTTCATGAATTTCCTTGAAATTCTTGACCTTTGTTCTTCCAAATGAACTTTGGGTCTATTTTTTCTAGATCTGAAAAATAATTTCTTGGGAGTTTGATTGGTATGGCACTAAATAAGTAAATTAGTTTGGATAGTATTGTCATTTTTATTGTATTTGCTTGGCCTACTCATGAGCACTTGATATTTTTCCAACTGATTAGGTCTGACTTTATTTCTGTGGAAAATGTTTTGTAGTTTTGTTGATATAGTTCCTGATGTTCCTTGGCAGTTAGATTCCAAAATATTTTATACTATTGACAGTTATTTTTAATGGAATTTCTTTTTCTATCTCATGCTACTGGGTTTTGTTAGTAATATATAAAAATGCTGATGATTTATGTGGATTTGTTTTGTATTCTGCAACTTTGTTAAAGCTGTGAATTGTTTCTAGCAATTTTTTAGTTGAATCTCTAGGGTTCTTTAAGTATAACATCATATCATCTACAAAGAGTGATAATTTGGTTTCCTCATGATGTAATATAATTGCTTTAATCTCTTTTTCTTCTCCTATTACAAAAGCTAACATTTCTAATACAATATTGATTAATAATGATGATAATGAGCAACTTTATTTTACTACTGATCTTACTGTGAATGGTTCTAGTTTGTCTCCATTACATATGATGCTTTCTGATGGTTTTAAATAGATGGTACTGATCATTTTAAGAAAAAAAATCCATTTATTCCTATACTCTCTAGTTTTTAATAGGAATGGGTGTTGTATTTTATAAAATGCTTTTTTCTGCATCTATTGAGATAATCATATAGTTTTTATTAGTTTGGTTATTAATATAGTTGATTATGCTTATAGTTTTCCTAATATTGAACCAGCCCTGCATTCCTGGTATAAATCCTACTAGGTCATAGTGTATTATCCTGGAGATGAATTTTTGTAATCTCGTTGCTAAAATTTTATTTAAGATTTTTGCAGCAATTTTCATTAGGGAAATTGGTCTATAATTTTCTTTCTATGTTTTTACCCTACCTAGTTTAGCTATCAGCACCATATCTTTGTAATAGAAGGAATTTGGTACAACACCTTCTTTCCCTATTTTTTCAAATAGTTTATATAGTATTGGAATTAATTGTTCTTCGAATGTTTGGTAGAATTTGCATGCAAATACATCCAGCCTTAGCGATTTTTTTCTTAGGAATTTGATTGGTATCTTGTTCTAATTCTTTTTTTCCTAAAATAGGGCTATTTAAATAAATTATTTCATCTTCTGTTAACCTGGGCAATCTATGTTTTTTAATATATTCCTATAT
>JAJPUD010008985.1:31981-45000 GCA_023553655.1 Myrmecobius fasciatus
CCTTAAACAAGGCAAGTCTGCCAGAACACCTGCCCCCAATCAGGGCATAGTGTCCTGAGTGCCTCAGATAAACTCCAGGTGTTTGGAGTTGGAGTTTGGAGTTTTTGCCACAATGAGCTGTGTCCCACCCTCACTTCCGGCCTACACCACTGTTTATCCCTCTTTCCGAGTTAGACAAACCTGATATGAAGTTCTTCAGAGATATCAGCAAGCAGTGTCCAAGTATTTCTGAATTCGTTGACTTGAAGATCAGTTCAGAGGCTTGTTTTATTGTTGATTTGAGAGAACATCGGAGGAGACCAAGAGAGTCACATTTTCATTCTGCCATCTTGGCTCCGCCGCCCTTTTTTATGCTTCTTTTGAGTTCTATGTTGGGAGGTCATTTTTTTTGTTTAGGTTTGGTCTTTTTCAGTAGAAATAGGTGAAATTCACTTATATCATTAAATGTCCATCTTCTTCCCTGAAAGGTAATGCTCATTTTAGCCGGATAGCTTATTCTTGGCTGTAATCCAAGCTCCTCTGGCTTTTGGAATATCAGAATTCAGGCCCTTCAAACTTTTAAGGTGGAAGCCCATTGATCTTGGGTGATACTAATTGTGGCTCCTCTGTATTTGAATTGTTTCTTTCTGGATGCTTGCAATATCTTTTCCGTTTTAATAGTCCTGAAATTTAGCCATGATATTCCTTGGGGTCTCTTTCAGGAGGTGATCAGTGAATTCTTTCCATGGTGATTTTACCTTCTGATTCTAAAATATCAGGGCAGTTTTCTTTCAGGATTTCCTGGAAGATAGTGTCTAGGTTCTTTTATTCATCATGGCTTTCAGGAAGTCCAATAATCCTTAGATTGTCTCTCCTAGATCTATTTTCCAGGAGATTTGTTTTTCATAGGTGATATTTCATATTTTCTTCTATTTTTTCAATTTTTTTGTTTTTGTTTGACTGATTCATGATATCTAATTGATTCATTTACTTCCATTTGTCCAATTCTAATTTTTAGTGCATTATTTTCTTCAGTTATCTTTTTAGCTCCTTTCGTAATTGGCCGGGTTGAATTTTTTTGTTCATTGCATACTTTTTCCATTTTACCAAATTTGTTTTTCAGTGAATTGGTGTCTTCTTCACATCTCTTTTGTAAGGGTATCATATCCATTTTTTTCCATTACTTCTTGCAATGATCTCATTTCATTTCCCTATTTTTCTTCTAAGTCTTTTGGGATTCTTTATGCAATCTTCCTGGAAAGCCTTTGGGAACGTGGACCAGCTCATATCTCTCTGTGTGGCTTCCTCTGCAATTCCTTTACCTTTAGGTACCTCAGGATTTGAAATCTGTTCTTCTCTCTCCATAAAAATTGTCTATGGTGAGAGTTCTTTTTTTGTTTGTTTGTTTTTATTCATTTTTTAAGGCTTGAGATCTGTTCAAAGCAAAGGACTGGCAGCTGCTTTGATATGCCCTGGGGCATTTCTGCTGACTGATATCTGGTGCTGGGCAATTGGAGCCAGGTCCAGGATTCTCAGTGGCTTACAATCTACCTTTTACAAAAGGCATATCTGCCAAAGCACCTGCTTGAGACCAGGATAGAGTGGCCTAAGAGGTTCACAGAAACTGCCCAGGTGCTTAGAAGCTGCCATGCTCTGAGTCCGGGCCCAGCTTCCTGCCCTGTTTCCTTCGTGTTGCCATCTGGGTTTGGCAGACTATCCCCCTGCCCAACTGAAACAGACTTGTTTCCTAGGTTATTTCTTCTGGGAATGTGTTGTACTCCAAATATTTGGGGGGCACTTTTACTACAAAATTAGTTTAGAGGCTTAATCTGCTGTTGGTTTGAGAGAAGGTCAGAGGAGGTCACAGAGAGTCGTGTCTGCTCTTCACCATCTTGGCTCTGCCCACCTTATTTTAAATTTCTGACCCTGATTTTTAGTAAAGAATAAATGCTTTTTAATCCATTTATTTATTCATGTATTGATTAATGCATTCAGAAGTAGATTTTGCAATTGTCATGTTGATGAAGTGAACCACATCTAAGTTGTAATCCAATAAGAAATCCAATAAGAATATATTAAACATCTTTAGGATACCAAGATCTTTGCTGTGTTAAGGACACAAAGACATTTTTTTAAAGTCCTTTACATCAAGAAGTTTTAATTATTGTAGAAAGAGTGAAGTTAAGGATTATAAGTCTTCAATTTTGTAGTCTTGTCTTTCCAAATAACTAGAAGGATGGTGATAGATTCAAGAGAAAAAGAAATGTTTGAGAGAGAATGGTATTTAGTGGAGGGGATAATGAATTATTGTTTTAACATGCTTCAACTTATATTCATTCTTTAAGAACAAAGATGTTGTGGAGGTAGTATCAGTAATACATGACAACTTAATTAGATGTGGGTGTTAAGGGAGAAGAAAAAACAGCTCAGAAGAAATTGTATTTATTTTTATGGTTTAAACAACAGCTTCACTGTTATGCTGCTTCAAAAATATTATTTTTAATTGAAAAGTCATCATTGCATTGCATTGCAACAGGACATAGAATGGCAAAGAAGATGAATTATGACTTTTCTAACAGGTGCTGAAGCTACTCCAAAGGGTCATTTAAAATTCTACTTGTCATACAAGTTATACATAACCCTGATAACACAGCATTCAATCCTCAGTTTTGGCACTAATATCTCCTTCATTTTGGTTCATTATATATTTGACACCACATTAATGATTGCCTCAAGAAACCCAGATAGTTGGAAGGATGATGATCCCCCTAAAAGAATAATGAAGTTTAAAAATATAGTAAAGATAACAGAGGAAATTGAGTTTTGTTTGGAAATGATCAGTTGAAAGGTAAATATTGGTGCAAAAACTTCCATTCTTTTTGTTTCCTAGCAATGTTCTCAAGTCATGATGAAAGTTAGCATTACAAAAATAGTGTGTCTAAAAGTAGAAAAAGTATGCATATATATAGACAAATTTTCTTCTCTCCCCTATTAAAATGATTAAAACTTAAATATGTTGATATTGCATAAGTTTTATATATATATACATGTACAAACATAAAGCATGCAATATAGTTCTACACACACACACACACATATATATATATATACATATATATTTCATATATATATATATATATATATTTCACATACTCATATTTCCCTTCATGGATTATATGTAACATACATATGGAGGTACAAGTAATTTGTTGCTGTTATTTAGTCTTTCTAATTATGTCAGATTCTCTGTGATTTCATTTTAGGTATTCTTGGCAAAGATAGTGGAGTGGTTTGCCATTTTCTTCTGAAACTCACATTGCAGATGAGGAAATGAGGTAAACTAGATAAAGTGACTTGCACAGAGTCACATACTTAATAAGTTAGGTTGGCTTTGAACTCAAGTCCTCCTGACTCTAGGACCAGTGCTTAATCCACGAAACCATATTATACATGTTACATTCATCTGTACATCCATACCCACAAACATATTGGAAGGACAGATGAGAAGCTATCACTGTTACAATGAAAGAATCCCATTTGTGGGCTGAATTATATCTGAAATTTATCTCAGCAAGATAGATGGGGCAAAGCTCCAAACATTTATTATCACAGAAATGTAGATGATATTGTAAAAAATTCCAATATTGCAATCAGCTATAATGCTTCTGTACAGAAATCAAGCATAGCTCCACTTCCATTCCCATGAACTCTGAAATGTCCTTTTAAAATTACCATGTGTTTTCATTTGGCTTTTTCACCTGCCTGAAACCCCAAAACTCTTCTTCTTCTTCTTCAGTATACCCTCCAATACTTTTATAATTTAATTCCTGCCTAGGCCATCACTCTTGTATTGGCTATACTTTATTCTCATCTCCATTTTGACGTTTTGGAAAACTATTTTGACTCTGCACTGTGCTTCTCTTTAGAGTTCCTTCCCATACTTACCGTCTGAATCTTGCCCTGAAAATCATTTTCCTTTGATTGTACTCAGAGCATAAACACAATTCCTTTAAAATTTCATGATTAAATTATGATTGCACTGAACACATAAGCTAATACAAACATTTTCGTCTCTTTTCAAAGTTTCTATAGTCTCCTCCCTACCATCTTGGCTGAGAACATTACCTCATATTTCACCAGAAAAAAAAATGAGGACATTCATTCAGAAATCTCTCTTCTACCTTCTATCTCATCTGGTCTCACTCAGATGTTCTCCACAATTATATTTTCCTTCACTCCTCTTTTACATGAAGAGCTTGTCCTTTCTCTTGCCAAGGAAAGGCTTGCACAATGAACTGCATTTCAAACCATTTTATCCAA
Source organism: Myrmecobius fasciatus (assembly GCA_023553655.1). Taxonomy (NCBI): domain Eukaryota; kingdom Metazoa; phylum Chordata; class Mammalia; order Dasyuromorphia; family Myrmecobiidae; genus Myrmecobius; species Myrmecobius fasciatus. The sequence goes on from JAJPUD010008985.1 coordinate 36,281, forward strand.
TAGATTGGATTCTTTATTATCTCCATTCTTTTACTCAGCTTCCTATATATGGATTACAAACCTGCCTATGTTTCTCACATTAACATAAAAAAAGTCCTCACTTGTCTATCTATCTGCAATAGATATCCCATTTCAGTTTTGTGTCTAAATTCCTTGGGAAGGCTATCTACACTTGATCTCTCTGTTTCTTTCTTCTCTTTATTTATATAGTATGGCTTCCAAAAAGTGACATTGTCACTCATTTTGTTTTCCTAGTTACTCTCACCTTTAGATTTTCTAAATTTAAATACTTTATCCTGATTTTCATCCTGAGTCTGACTGTTCTTTCTCTGCCTCCTTTGTTGGATTTTGATTCAGATCCTTCCCCTAACAGCAATTATACACACAAGCCTCTGTTCTGGTTTATTTTCTCTTCTGTATTTTCAACTCCATGGATTGAGTTATCATTTGAAGATTATCAGAAAAATTTATCTAGTCTAACTTTTCTCTTAACTTCCAGACTTGAAAATCCAGTCATCTATAAGACACCTCAAGCAGTTTGAGTCATAAGCATTCTTAAAATCAACATGTCCAAAACTGTCATTATCTTTTCCTCAACATTCCTCACCTCCAATCTTTCCTCTTGTTCTTCATTATCTCTTAGGTATAGGAACCTAGGAACTTCAGTCTCACTATTCATATTCAATCAGTCCCCAAAATCTTTTTTAGTTGTACCTTCATAACATCTCTAGTGCATAGCCACTTCTCTATTCTAAGATTGCTCCCATCCTAGCACAAGTCCACCTTACTGTACACTTGGACAAGAGGAAAAAGTATTTTGGCTGGTTTCCCTGCTTCAAGTCACTCCACATTTCAGCTCTTACTATACTTAGTTGCTTAATTTATTTTCTTAAAATGCAAATCAGACCATATTACACATAAACTCAGCTTTTTATCACCTATCAAATCAAATATAAAAATATTCTTTTTGAAATTTAAAACACTTCATAACAAATCCCTTTCCACTCTTCTAGATCTTGTTCTGCTCTGTGATAAAATAACACATTCTCTCTTGTTCTTCATGAGAGGCCCTCCATCTACTGACTCCAGGAATTTTTATTGGCTGTACCTTATACCAGTCTTATCTCTACCTTCTGGTAACCCGGGATTCATTTCAATTCTAACAAAGATTCAGGTTGTGATTTTTAGTTAATATATGATTCAGTTGGCAAATGATGGTCCTTTGATCCATGGGACAGTTTTAAATAACTTCTAGATTTTCCTTTGGAATTTTACTTCCTTCTATAGTTACTTGATACCAGCTATTTATAAATTAACTTATCATACTAATTGGAATTGAGGAGTCGAGGATCAGAACAAGCAGCAATTTTTACACAGCATATAAGGGTGACAATAGAGCAGAAATATGCATCCTTAATATGATTTTCTGACATGCTACTTTTACATTAAGAACCCAGAGAGATCTCTCAGAAATTCTGAATGTCTACTTTTCAAATTCAAATTCAGAATGACAACATCTCACAAAGTGTAAAGATGCTAAGAGTGCTTGCAACTCATACCTGCTCTAGAATCCCCTCAACAAGATATCCACAATGGTGGTATTGAACTCTTGTTTAAATCTCTCCATTATATTGACAATCACCACAAGATACTCTGTGAAGTATATGCCAATAACAATTAAAATTGTAATTTAAATTTTCCTAGGAAATGACAAGTATACTGAAGTCATCTAATGCTAACTATCTAGTCTCTTATAGCAGTATATATGCAACTCCCCATAGCTTCCAACTCTACTTTAACTACTCCTCTAGGAACTTCAACTTCAACTTCTTATTTCTTCAATGTTTGCAAAACGTAAGGCAAAAACAGAGTTATCAATGAGGTACTCATTTATGCTTTTTACTTGAAACTGTAATGCTGGGAAAGGCACAAATTCCTGATATGCTTGTTCAATACTATTTTTCAAGTGTTATTTAAAAATTTGGTAGGTTTTTGGTTTGGGTTAGTCTGCTAACTCCATGAAAGTATTTTACCAAATATTTATTGAGATATTTTTCATCTAGCTAGGATTAAACAGGTGTGATAAAAATAAGATATCCTGAAACTGTGTTAGGTCAAAAGCAGCTCTAGCTTTTGACTGTATACTTAGCCATAATAATATCTTATATACATAAACACACACATATGTATGTATATATATATGTATACACATACATACACATATGTATACACATGTTTATGCAAATATACACACTAAATATGTCTATTTGTATATGCATGAATATGTTCATATGTATAAGTATATATAGATACATACATGTGTATGTTTTGTGCCAATGTGATTGAACATTAGTTTTGGTCTTACATTTAGTTCCTTTTTAATTTTTCATTCTCACTTTTCTGGTGTAGCTTATTGTCAAAATTATAAATGAAGTTGCACATGGATTGAGTTATATTTTGAGGTTATGCTCACAAATCACTTTATTTTGTTCATGCTCCCACCCAAAGTTTTTAGTGAGATAATTGTAACTTTTTTTGTGTGTATCAATATAAACAAATTCAGATTAAAAAATCTTTAAGCATCTATTCAATCATTCAGACAAGCAATAGTTGTACCTAAGGAACAGAGATCAACTTTAAAAGTCATTGAAGAAGTAAAAAAAAAAAAACAAAACTGCTATAAAACAGAAAAAAAGTCTGACCATAAATAGAAAGCTGCTATGGTGACAGGGAAGGTCAAAAACACAAAATGAAAAGAGTAAAATACTGTCAAAGTGCCTACAGGTAAAGCCTCAAAGGAGAATGTGAATTGGTCTCAAATCCACAAAGAATATCTCCAAATGAATTTGAAAAATTCCAGAGAGAAATAGAAGAAAAATTGTGAAGAAATGAGAGTTATGCAGAAGAATTATGGGGAGAGGCTTAGCAGTACCTAACTTAAAACTTTATTATAAAGCAGTAGTCATGAAAACCATTTGTTACTAGCTCAAAAATAGAGTGATGGATCAGTGGAATAGATTAGATACACACAATATAATAATCAAGGCCTACAAGTTTTTGATAAACACCCAAATCCCAAGTTCATGAGTAAGAACTCATTATTTGACAAAAATTGCTGGAGAAAGTGGAAAATAATGTTAGAAATTTGGCATAGATCTACATTTCACATCCATACCAAAATATGGAATTTCCCAGCTTTGTACTTCCATTTTAATCTTGTTTCTATTGGTTTTGCTTATGCAAAAACTTTCTAATTTATAGTAGTCTATTTTGCCTTTTATAATGTTCTCTATTTCTACTTTGGTCATACATTCCTCCATTCTCCAAAGATCTAATAGGTAAATTATCCTCTCCTCTCCTAATTTCTTTATAGCCTAATCATTTATGCCCAAATCATGTAACCATTTTGATCTTATGGGTATGGGGTTTGAGATGTAGGTCAATGCCGAGTTTCTGACATATTATTTTCCAGTTTCCCCAGTTTTTTTTTTTTGTCAAATACTGAGTTCTTATTCCAGACTTGGGGTTATAAGGTTTATCACATAATAAATTGCTTTTGGTCTTGATTATTGTGTCATGTGTATCTAATCTATTCCATTGATCTCTCTATTTCTTATGTAGGACCAGATGGTTTTGATTCCTTTCCTAGCTATTCTTTGGTTTTGATGAATGATGCTTCATAATATAATTTTATGCTTGGTACTGCTAAGTCAATATCCCTTCTTTCTTTTTAATTAATTCCCTTGATATTCTTGACTCATTGTTCTTCCAGATGAATTACGCTATTATTTTTATAGTTTTGTAAAATAATGTTGTGGCTGTTTGATTGGCATGGCATTTTACAAGTAGACCAAATTAGGCAGAATTGTTATTTTTATTATGTTAGCATGGCCTAGCCATGAACAATTGATATTTTTCCAAGTTGTTAACCCTGATTTTATTTGTGTGAGAAGTATTTTGTAATTGTGTTGATATGATTCTTGGGTTTGTCTTGGCAGGTAGACCACAAAGTATTTTATTTTATCTACAGTAATTTTAAATGGAATTTCTCTTTCTGTCTTTTGCTGATGAGCTTTGACAGTAATATTTAGAAATTCTGATGTTTTGTGTGGGTTTATTTTATATCCTACAACATTGCTAAAATGGTAAATTGTTTCTAGGAGATTTTTGGATGATTTTCTAGGCTTGTCTAAGTATATCATCATATCATCTGCAAATAGTTTTATTTCCTCAATGCCTATTCTAATTCTTTTAATTTCCTCTTCTTTTCTTATTGCTAAAATCAAAATTTTTAGTTCAATGTTGAATAATAGTGGTGATAATGGGCATCCTTGTTTCATCTCTGATCTTATTGGGAATGTGTCCACCTCTCCATTATAAGTAAGGCTTGCTACAGGTTTTAGATAGATATTGCTTATTATATTAAGGAAAGCTCCCTTTTGCCCTATGCTCTCTAGTGTTTTTAAGAGGAATGGGTGCTGTATTTTGTTTCTTACAAAACAGTAATACTCCATAACATTCATATACCATAATTCATTCAGCCATTCTCCAATCGATGGGCATCCACTCAGCTTCCAGTTTCTAGCCACTACAATATAATACTGATTTTTGCTATCCCTATAAACATCTGTGATCATTTTGACACACAAATTCTTGTTTGTTTTTTTGTTTTTGTTTTTTGCTGAGGCAATTGTGTTTAAGTGACTTTCCCAGGGTAACACAGCTAGGAAGTGTTTAATGTCTGAGGCTGGATTTGAACTCATGTCCTCCTGACTTCAGGGCTGGTGCTCTATCCACTGTGCCACCTAGCTGCCCAGAATTTTGCTTTGTTTGTGAGGGCAATCTGGAGAACTTTGAATTTTCAAACCAAATCTACTTCCCGAAATCTTCCTTCCAATGAGCTTTATTTTTCAATGATAGACATTTTCAAGACCTTTACAATTTTAACTATTTAAAAGGGTTACCTGAATGAGAGGATGGCATAGGACTTAAATGTCTTCCTTTCCTTTTCCATATCATCATCAATATTCTTCCACCCACAGTGATTTCAGAGGTGCCAAAGAAAATGTAACATGCCTTTAAAAAGATAATGGGAAACATAGGCATCAAGAGACTCTTATGACTTTGCTGAAGAGGCAACTTTCAGTCATTATCTATAAAAGAGGGAATGAAGGAAGAAATGTGATAAAGAGAAGAAATAGCTACAAAAGTTCTATTGTTGAGTTAAATCCACTAAATCATGATTGAAAATAACTTTTTACAAATGTGTTTTTTTAATCAGCTATTGACAGATAACTACTTTTTCTTCCTTGTGACATTTTTTTTTTCTGTTTAAAGATGTATTTCTGAATTGATATGAAATCTCCCAAGACTAGAACTGCTATTCAGTGATTTCCATCCACAAAACCACCATTCAGTAGTCATCTGTATATATTTCCCATTACAGCCATTTTTGTTGATGATTGTTTACAAAATGGGCTAAGTACAATTTGGCAATCTGCCAACCTGCCAACAATTTTGTTAACTGTGCCAACTCAGTTTCAAAAAGTTAATGTGAAATGCATTTCAGCATTAAACACATATTTCTCTTCATTTCCATTTGTCTTATGAATTGTTGTCTTATTTGACACTGGTGAATTCATCTATTTTCATCTCATTTATACTGTTCACATGCCAGAATTAAAGAACAATGTTGCTTCTCATGCTGATGATCTGTTTAAACACTGTGAATTCTATTTCATTTACATCTCTCATACTCCAGTTCCCTAAACACAAAGAGCATGAATTTCAAATTTTGTTCTCTATTCCTAGATTTAAATTAGTTTGATGACAGGCTATATCCTGGCTCTAACCAATCACATGATCCATAGTTGATCGTGCCACACAGAGTTGGCTTTGATTCTGAGGGGTTCACAGTCTGCTTTCAAATGTAAAAATCAATAGTTTAATCAATATGTTAAACAAGAAAATATTAGAAATTTAGAAAATACAGGTATGGTCGTGATTAGAGGTCAAAATTCCATATGCATAGAACTGTACTGAAACTTGCTATCCACTTGACAAGAGGTTTGATTCATGCATGCATAAATTGCTCAGGATTCCCTATCACTGTTCTACTTATTATCCTGAAAATATATTTACTATTATGTTCTCCTCAACAACACTGATCACTTTATGCTACAATGAATTTTAAAATGAACCTCGATTTTGTTAGAGCAAATAAACAATTTTCAAGACTTTTTAAAAGAAATGTCCAAATAAAGGCCAAGAAAACTAAAGGTTGGTGGGTGATACAGCAGCATTTGATTCTGTTCAATATTGAACAAATTTTAACATATATATCTGGTTCGTAATATTATTGGAAAGAGGAGATTTAGTTCAGTTGATTAATTGCATCTATGATTCTGGAGGATGTATCAAAGAAGACTGAATACCAAATTACAAACAAATACTTTTATGGAAGAATCTCCCTATTCTTAGATTATAAGGAAAGATTATAAAATATTCTTATTCCTTCTCTATTTTGGGTCACTCTTAGGAAAGATTCACTTTTAGTTCTCCTTTTAACTTCCACCAAAGTTTTTGGATGTAAGTATGTATGTGTGACTTTGTGTGTGTGTGTTTGTGTATGTATGTGTGAATAAAGCTTTGTCACCCCTCTCCCCATACACAAACAATAATTTTATCTAATTCATAAAAGCAAGAATATTACTTTATTTAGGAATGCCTACTACAGGTCCTAAAGTCGCTGAATGACCCTTCTGATTTGCCTTTATTTCCATTACCTCAGATCATTAAATATAAATACTAAGAATGGAAATTTCTAGCATGAAAATTATCTCATGAATTTTAGAGATGAAGAACTGCTGAATTACTTCTGGCTTCCCAGTGGGAAATGCTTCCTGCAACTGTACCACTTTTCAAGGTGATTGTGAGCAGGAAGATGATACAGCTAAAGGAATTAAGAAAACCCAAACCATGCTTTAACTGGGAAGAACATTTAGACCTCCAGAATTACTCAAACAGTACAGATAAAAGGAAAATATAAAAATGTCTCTAAAGCAGCCCCAAAGATTTGCCTTTACTTCCCTGGAAATATAATAATAATTGTGGTTATTTCTTTGATGTTTTAAGAATTCACTAATTCACATTTGAGTACTTTAGAAATATCCTTTAATTTTGATTCAGGTGAAAATATCTAATACTATTTTCCCAATTATTTAGAAAGCAATTCTTAGCATTCAATTCTACAAAATTTTCTCCCTTTCCCTCCTCTACTTTTTTCCTAAAATGGTTAGCAATTTGATATAGGTTATATATGTACAATCATGTAAATCACACTTCTGTATTAGTCATAATTTTGAAAGAAGACCAAAATTTAAAAATAATGGAAAAAAATAACAAAAGTGAAAATGCTATGCCTTGATCTACATTTATATTCCATCACTTCTTTCTCTGGATGTCTATAGCACTTTCCATCATGAGTCCTTTGTAATTGTCTTGGATAATGAAATTGCTCAGAAGAGCTAAATGGATGATCATCCATAGATGATTATCACAGTGTTGCTTTTATTGTGTACGATGTTCTCCTGGTTTTGCTCACTTCACTCAGCATCACTTTATATAAATCTTTACAGATTTTTCTGTAATCACCTAATTATTTTTATTCCACAGTAGTATTGTATTAAGCATTTTTTTAGGTCATATGCTTGTTATCTAATTTGTACATTACCTCAACATGAGAAACAAGTTAATTTTATTTAAGATATGTTTTCTTAAATTCTAGGGAGTGAAGCAAAATGGAGAAGAGAGTTAAAGGAAATCCCAATTTCCCTTTTGGATTTAGGGATCCAGTGGAATGTATCTGGATTCTGTGTAGTCCAGTGTTAGAACCATTGGTAGGGGATGCCCCCTAGTGCAAAGTGAGTAGTTAAAACTAATCATCACTTAAAATAAGACCATTATTTTCTTATCTCTAAGGCTATCTCCATGTATAGGGCAAATTAGTTCAAATATAAACTGTGATGTACTTCCCCATCTAAATCTTACTTGCAATATACCAGAGAAGTTTTTTTTCTCTTTTTTATTTCTTTGTTTTAGCTTATAACTATTCATTTTGATCTTGTCAAAGGTATCCCAACTTAGCAATGTGGCCTGTGTATGAGTACTCAAAATAAACATCCCAATGTTTCTTAAGGTTCTCTGGGGGGGAGAAGAAATATGTGTCTAGTCTTGTAACTTCTACTGAGTGGAGGGATATGAATCTTATCATTAATTCTTTGGAAGTAGTAGATATTTTTTATTACAATTAATTAAACAATGTTTGGTAATGTTATTTTCATTTTGGTATTATTTTCATTTTATATTTAATATGTATATAGTTCTGTTTTTGTTTACTTCACTTCATATCAATCTATGCAAGTCTTAGGCTTCTCAGAATTCTTTATATTGGTTGTCTCTTACCACAAAGCATCTTCCAATATATTTATATAGCAAAATTTGATCAGCTCTTCCAAATGAAGTTTTTTTTTGTTTTTGTTTTACTAGAAAAATATTTATTTTTTATTTTTTATTTTAAGCTTTTTATTTGTATAACATATGTATGGGTAGCTCCCCAACCTTGATCTTCCACTACATGTTAATCCTTTCCCCTTTCTCTCTTCCCCCCACCTCAGTACTTTGCTTTTGATGACCCCTCCCCCAAACAATACTCCCCTTTC
>JAJPUD010008985.1:58404-80701 GCA_023553655.1 Myrmecobius fasciatus
AATCATGAACCTTTTTTAGACCTTATTTTTGGATAAGATGTGAGATATTGGTCTATGACCACACTTTTTAAAAAAGAATTATTAATTTGGGGCAGCTAGTTGGTATAGTGGATAGAGCACCAGCCCTGAAGTCAGGAGGACCTGAGTTCAAACTAGCCTCAGACATTTAATATTTCCTAGCTGTGTGATCCTGGACAAGTCATTTAACCCTAATTGCCTCAGCAGAAAAACAAACAAACAACAACAACAACAACAACAACAACAACAAAACAACAACAACAACAACAAAAAACAAAACTAATTTTCATTAGTACAGAGAATTTCCTTATTGGGAGTTCCTTTCCAGTGAAGCCACAGGTCTGCACACTGCCTTCTATCCCTCTTTAGAATCACTGCTCTGAGTATACATAACTAGTCAGTTCTGCTATAAAGCTCACTTTAAAATTTAAATTTGTTCCATTGTCACTTACATTGTGGGGAATGATTTGAGCATTAATCAAATTTTCTGTTTACATTTGCAAGAGTACTAAGAAAGTTCTACTACTTCACACTTAACTCACAAACTATAACCTTTTTGGAGATCCATTTCCACAAGCAAATGAGGATTTTCTCAAGATAAAGTGCCACACTGATTAAATATCTTCTCATGAAATAGTAGCAGGGGACTTAAAAGGGCGTTTCTTTCTCACCCCCAATCATCCACCTTCCATCAGGACTGAAGTCCTGGCCCATGGCTGTGACCTAGCAATGCCTCATTCTTATCTGCAGCCCCTCCACTTTGCCTGTTTTGTCTCCATGGTAAAGGCTGATAATATTCCACTATTTATTATGATATTTTTGCAACATGGACAAAACTGTGCTCCTATTTTTATTAGTTTTTAATAATCACTCATTAATTTCTTGAATGTTTTGTCCCTTGCCCCATTTTCTCTATAAGCCTCATGATTTTAATGCCCACTTTTGAATAACACCTTGCTTTTTGGTAACACATTTTTTCTGAAAGCACAACTAAGTGTATTCTTATATCAGGCATAATATTTAGAAACAAGGATACTAATGGCACAATTGGGTTGTAATGTGTATATGCATCACATTCTCTCATTCACAAAAAAAAAAAAAAAACATTTTTTGTCATTATTCTAATAAAGGAATAGTGCCTAGACTTATGATTTCATTATTGTGGGGAGGTTTCTCCAGCCAGGCTTTTCCAAAATTTCAAATCATCACTTACTCAGCAATTTAAAATCTTACAGAGTTTGCTAAAAGACAGAATGATTTATAGAATTTTCAGCAATCATACAGCCTCTATTTATCAGAGATAGATTAAAGTATTCTTGGCACTCTCTCCATAACAAGTAAACAGGAGAAAGATAAATAAATGAATCAAATGAATAAATGAATACCTAAATGTATGAATTACTTCTTTAAACAAATAAAATATTTAAATCCAATGATTTTTGAGTATTAAAATATTTATTTTAAATAATATTTTAAGGAAGGCATAAACATATCATTTAATAGTTCATAATGGTTTCAAATTACAAAATACTTGGTAAAATTAAAAACTACATTTAATTTCTTCATATGCTTCAAAGTTGAAGCAAACAAGGACCAGACAATGTGTAACTTTTTTCAAATACTTTAGTCACCATGGATTGTTTATTGGTATGAAAATAATTCTGAAAGAGGAAAGAGAATATTATTGGCATGTTTACACTGTTTATTTTATATTTATTATAATGTATTCTGAGCCTATTTTATATATTTTGAAGAATACTTTTATGATTTGGACTAATATTTCATGACATAGTTAAGATAGATATACATATAGATGGTATAGTTATAAGTAGATATCAGTACAGATGAAATATATGTATTAGATAGAGATACATGGAATTCTTAACATTGAAAAAATATTTTTTGAGAGTCTGCTGAAGCCTATTGATCCCTCAGATAAATATTTAAAAATATAAAATTAAATATATAATTTTTTAAAAGCATAAAATGCAGTTGTCAAAATTAAAAATATAAGTTAAAAGACCCTTAATCTATGCCTGGCTCTTGTGTATCTGTATGTCTATCATATCTGTTGTATATGTCAAGGTAGTATAATGAGAATTTTCAGAGCCTGGATAGGGAAGCGAGGTCTGGCCAAGGAATCTGCATCATAATATCTGTATTATTGATTCTCTACTTAAATCTAAACCACAGTGTTGGTAGTTTCTATCTTTATAAAACTGATTTCTATAAATGGAGTTTTCCTTAAAATGATCAGTAGCATCTCTCTAAAGCCATCAGCAATTATCATATGTGATGGGGATAAACTACAATCATTCCCAATAATATCAGGAGTTAAACAAGATTGCAAATTATCAACTTTACTATTCAATCTTGTATCAGAAATGTTATCTTTAGCAATAAGAGAAAAAATAAAAAGAAATTAAACTAATTAGAGGAGGCAATGAGGAAACAAAATTATCACTCTTTGCAGAGGATATGATAGTATACTTAGAGAATCCTAAAGAAACAACTAAAAAACTACTAGAAACAATTCATAACTTTAGCAAAGTTTCAGGATATAAAATAAATTACATAAATCATTAGCATTTCTGTATAGTACCAACAGAGTCCAGCAACAAGAGATACAAAAAAAAATTCCATTAAAAATAATTGTAGATAATATATTTGGGAATCTAAAGCACTTTCTATGTAAATGAAGTTAGATCTAAGCAATTGAAAGAATATCAAGTATTCATCATCAGGCCAAGATAATATAAAAAAATTACAATTCTACTTAAATTAATCTACTTATTCGGTGCCAAATTCCCCAAAAATTATTGTAGAGATCTATAAAAAGTAGTAACAAAATTTATCTGGAAGAATAAAAGGTCAAGAATTTCAAGTGAATTAATGAAAAAAACAAACAGACAAACAAAAAAAATGAAGGTGGCCTAGCTTTACCAGACCTAAAACTATATTATAAAGCAGCAGTCATCAAAACCATTTGGTGCTGGCTAAGAAATAGAGCAGTTGATCAGTGAAATAGGTTAGGTTCACAAGACACAATAGTCAATGATTATGGTAATATAGCATTTTATAAACCCAAAGACCCCAGTTTCTGTGATAAGAACTTCTTATCTAACAAAAATAGCTGTTAAAATTGGAGAATAGTGTGGCAGAAACTAGTCATTCCTTGACCAACACAACATCCTATACCAACATAAAATTGAAATGAGTTCATGATTTAGACATAAAGGGTGATACTGTAAGCAAATTAGGAAAACAAGGGATGGACTACCTCTTATCTCTGTGAGAAGAAAGGAATTTATGGCTAACGAAAGATTAGTGTACATTATGAAATGCAAAATGGATAATTTGATTATATTAAGATAAAAAGTTTTTGTACAAATAAAACCAATGCAGACCAGATTAGAAGGGAAACGGGGTTCTTATGAAAGCTTCATTTCTCAAATGCATAAAGAAATGACCCAAATTTAAAGAATAGAAGTCATTCTCCAATTAATAAATGGTCAAAGCATATGAACAGTTTTCAGATGGAGAAATTAAAATCATTTCTAGTCATATGAAAAATGCTTTAGAACATTTTAGATCATTATTGATCAAAGAAATGCAAATAAAAACAACTCTGAAGTAACACTATATACCTCTTGGATTGGCTAAGATGACAGGAAAAGATAATGATAAATGCTGGAGGGAATATGGGAAAACTGGGAAACTAATACATTGCTGGTGGAATTTTGAATTCTTCCAAACTTTCTGGAGAGCAATTTGGAACTATGCGCAAAGGGTATCAAACTGTGCATCCCTTTGGTTCAGCAGTGTTTCTACTGGGTGTGTATTTCAAAGACATCAGAAACGAGAAAAAGGGAGTCACATGTGCAAAAATATTTGTAGCAGACCTTTTTGCAATGGCAAAGAACTGGAAACTAGTTGATGTCCATAAGATGGGGAATGGCTGAATAAGTTATTCTATATAAATATTATATAATATTATTGTTCTATAAAAAATGATCAGCAGAATGATTTCAGAAAGGCCTGGAGAGACTTACATGAACTGATGCTAAGTGAATTGAGTAGAACCAAGAGAACATTGTACACAGGTTATGTGATCAGCTGTAATGGATGTGGCTTTTTTACAAAGGTGAGATGATTCTCACTAATTCCAATAGATTTGCAGATGGAGAAAGCCATCTGCATCCAGAAAGAGGACTATGGGGATTGAATTTTTACCTTTGTTATTTTTATTTGATTGCTCTTTTATTTCTCATTTTTTTTCTTTTTTTTTAATCTGATTTTTCTTGTGCAGCATGATAAATATGGAAATACGTATAGAGAAATTACACATGTTTAACATATATTGATTGCCTGGAACTATGCTCAAAAAGTTACCAAACTGTGCATATCATTTGACCCAGCAGTGTTTCTATTGGGCTTATATCCCAAAGAGATCTTAAAGGAGGGAAAGGGCCCCACATGTACAAGAATGTTTGTGGCAGCCCTTTTTGTAGTGGCAAGAAACTGGAAACTGAATGGATGCCCATCAATTGGAGAGTGGCTGAATAAACTATGGTATATGAATGTTATGGAATATTATTGTTCTGTAAGAAATGACCAGGAGGACGATTTCAGAGAGGTCTGGAGAGACTTGCATGAACTGATGCTGAGTGAAATCAGCAGAACCAGGAGAACAATATACACAACAACAAGATTATTTTATTATATTATATATTATATATTATTTTAATAAAAAAATAAAAAATAAAATTGTTGTTTATAGCCCCATTTGAAAGCAATCAAATCCCACCCAATCCTCCTCATCCCTATTATTGGTCACTTGGTGCTGCTCCTTCATTAACCAACTTTGGCTGTCATCTATATTGCTCAGGAATCTAAATCATTCCATATTAAGATTCCTTATCCTGCCAACCAAGTTGTGGATTTCTTCATTCCTCCTTCAAAAATGATCCACATTATTTTTTAAATGACTTTGAAAAAGCAGGGGTCAAAGATAATTCAAGGCTGTTCCTAAATTCTAAAAAATAAATACAAACTTTCAAATCTTGAACTTAAAGTCAGATAGATTCTCTGATTGTGATCATGTTTACATGTGCTGCCTACAGACCTGAACACTGAAAAGCTTTTTTATTTGTTATGTTCTTTTACAGAAAAATCATAGAATCAAAGTTGAAAGGGATTATAGAGATCACTTCATCCTACACCTTTATTTTCACCATGGGCAGAATGAGGTTTAGAGAGTTTGATATATAATGAAAGTTAGAGCTTCTTGATGGCTGAGTCAAGTTTAGAACCATTGAGGAAAAAATAATCTACTTCCTTATTTTACTTTAGATGACTCTTTTAAAAAAAAACATATTTTTGCAGAAAAGATTAGAAGGGAGGCAATAAATTGGGAAATCATCTTTACATTTAATGGTTCTTGATAAAGGCCTCATTTCTAAAATGTTTAGAGAATTGTCTCAAATTTATAATAATTCAAGTCACTCTCCAATCGATAAATGGTCAAAGGATATGAACAGGCAATTTTCAGATGATGAAATTAAAACCATTTCCAGTCACATAAAAAGTTGCTCCAAATCACTACTAATTGGAGAAATGCAAATTAAGACAACTCTGAGATACCATTACACACCTGTCAGATTGGCTAAAATGACAGGAAAAGATAATGATGGATGTTGCTGGGGATGTGTGAAAACTGGGACACTGATGCATTGTTGGTGGAACTGTGAACTGATCCAACCATTCTGGAGAGCAATTTGGAACTATGTTCAAAAAGTTATCAAACTGTGCATACCCTTTGACCAGTATTTCTATCGGGCTTATATCCCAAAGAGATCTTAAAGGAAGCAAAAAGAACCACATGTGCAAGAATGTTTGTGGCAGCCCTTTTTGTAGTGGCTAGAAACTGGAAACTGAATGGATGCCCATAAATTGGAGATTGGCTGAACAAATTATGGTATATGAATGTTATGGAATATTATTGCTCTGTAAGAAATGACCACCAGGATGATTTCAGAGAGGCCTGGAGAGACTTGCATGAACTGATGCTGAGTGAACTGAGCAGAACCAGGAGATCATGGTACATGGCAACAATACTATATGATGATCAATTCTGATGGACATGGCTCTCTTCAACAATGAAATGCTTCAAACCAGTTCCATTTGTTAAGTGAAGAAAGCCATATACACCCAGAGAGAGGGATATGAAATGTGGACCACAACATAACCTTTTCATCCCCTCTAAAAAAATAAAAAAAAATAAAAACAGACATTTTATTTAGGTTCTTATCTAATTCCTATAGTTTTCCTAAAGGCAGATAGGAATTATATGATTATCATTTCCTTTAAGATTACTGAATTGTGGATTCTAATTCTTTATTTAATCATCAAAAGAAAATATCATGTTAAGAAAGTATGAATTATGCATTATTAAATGTAGGGGTGATAGCAAAAGCAGACCTAAATGATGGGGAAAACAGCGTCATTTCTTCATAAATGTATAATAAAACTATTCCCTTTAGGTTGTTGTATGCTGCCAATGGAAACTAGAAGGAACTCCTCTGGGTACACCAAGAGAAATAAAGTTTTCTCATTTGGAAATTTGACTATGGGACAGATACTTTGTTTTTTATACTCTGGTTATGCATACTTATTATTTTTCAAGAAATCCATTGATGCTGAATATCTGGCAACTTCTTTTAATTGCTATCACTCAATCTTTTGCTACTGCATAAATTTATTTTATAAGAGTGGCTTTATGGACAAAGCTTTGGGTTTCCAATGACTAGACCAGGTCTGCAGTTCTATAATCCAACTGTGTTCTGAAGCTCTGGGTAGTTAATGCAATCTTTCAGAGTCTCATTTTCCTCATTTGCAAAATGGGGATAAATACATATGGCTCCCTATGACTTCTAGGAGTAAATATTATCCTTTCTGTTTGACATTTAAACACTTGACACTTTATACCCATCCCATTTTTTTCCATTCTTGCTTATTATTCTCATATATGCATTATTTGATCTAGCTATATTGACCTCATTATGGCACATGGCTTTATCTCTGGTCTTGGGGCTTTTTCTAATTGCTCATTCCCGACATTTTCTCCTCTACTTTACCCTATCAGAACTCCTAATTTAATTTTAAAATAACTTTAAACACAGCCCTGTGCAGAAGTGTTGCTCCCCCCACCCCGGACCTTCACAGTATTAGCGCCTTCTCTTCCAAGCTTATCATGTATCTATTTGTTATATATCTTATATGTGCTAATTTGTATGTGTTCTCTCCCTCAATAAAGTGTAAGTTTCTTGAGGGCAAAGAATGCTTTTCCATTTTTCTTCTATCCACGATGCTTAGTGCAGTGTCTGTCACATACTTTATGCTCAATAAATTATTTTTCATTGATAGCTTTGGGCACTATTCCCCTTCCCACACCTCATATATTCTGTTGAACCCTAAGAGAATACAAACTTGGTCTATCTCTAATTGAGGGAGCCTTTAATGATTCTAAAACTACTTAAATGCTTTTCTTTTTAAAAAAAAAATACATTGAAGTCATGAATTTTTCACTTCCCTCAAGTGCATTTAATCACACAATAGGATGGCTTGGGAAAATATAATATTATGTAAACCATGCTGCTTTCATTATCCTTAAGGATGCCACAATTATATACTATTCATAAAACAATAATGTTTCTTTATTTCTTTCCTTCCTTTTCATGACAAAAAATTCTCTTGCAATACTTATCTGCTATTTCTCTGACTTTATTCTGAAGAAATATCTATTGCAGATATATTCTGTACTGATTCTCCTGCTTTTAGCACTATTAGGTATACCATTTGTTCTCAATCTATTGATAATGACCCTTAGGAAAAATAAAAGGAAGAAATTAAATGGAGAATGTAGCAAAAAGTAGATGCTTGAATCCCCTGTTGGATATCTCATCATCTTCTCCTACTCAAGACCAAATACTTCGCAGTTATTCAGCCTATACAACTGCCCAGCAAGTAATGCACCAACTAATTGGAAATACTTTGCCAATGCTTCTTTTTAAACCTCTTTGTCAGTGGTGAAGATTGGGACTTTGGACTTTTGATGGATTTGTTATTTTCTTGGTAATGGACCTCAGATAATGAGATCTTGTTGAGAACCACTTTTCCTCACTTGAAAAGAGGGGGTTACTATTACCAATTTTTTCATTTCTCAAATCTCAAAGGATAGACATTTCCAAATGCTGAAGTAGGCCTCTATAAGTGTGCTTAAATCTATTGTTAATTTCAGAACTGGCAGTCATTCTGACCTTTTCCATTTTGATTGGTGTTCCAGAGCCCAACTGCCTATCTAATTTGAAGGCTACAATTACTGCTACCATTTTTCTCTAATAACAGCTTTAATTTTTTTGGGTTACTATATTCAAGAGGGTATTAAATTATGAGATTTATTAACTTTATCCTCATGAATGAGGGCCTCATTCATGGAGTGCTTTAAAATATTCAGATCTGCTGTTTGATTCTTCATATGGTTATTTAAATAGATCAGTACACACACACACATATATATATAAAGTTAAATACATATATACATACATGTATTTGTGTACATATATATATGTGTGTGTGTATGTGTATTCATATATGCATATACTTATGCATATAGATGTACATATTCCCCAGGGTAAAATTACTAAATTTTTAAGGCCATTTTCAAGTCATCTCTTCCATTTTAGTATTGACATAAAAATAATATGAAAATAACTCTTTCAAAAGAAGCAATTCTAAGAAACCACAATACTTTGCAGCAAACATTTATATAAAGCTAAATGTACTTAAAAATGATTTGCTGTATTATATAGCTAAATAAATGAATAAATTCACAATTCATTTCCATTCACAATTGAGAATAGAGAAATTTTTAAAATATAATTTAAATTATATAACAACAGCAAGAAGGAATATATATTTTTAAAAATCTGACTACTCTGCAGTCCCTTCTCAATCTGGAGCTTTGATCTTATGATGTTATGGGAATAGATAGAGAGCTTATTTTGTAGTCAGGAAAAGTTAGGTTCACCTCTGATATTTACTAATTATGATCTATGCGAGTTCCTTACCTTGTCAATTTTGGAATGGGGATTATAATTTAACAGATTCTCTAGGGCTCTAAATTCTTGCTTTTACTGACAGGCCAGTTTTTTACAGGGATATTATTATATTGCCTTTGAGCTCTGGTATTGTTAGTCCTGAGCATCTACAGGGTATCTTTCTAATGCTATAGCTCTCTTGCTCCACAATAGTATATTTACCAACTCCCCCGCCACCAGGATTATTATTATCTGTGAATTAGGAAGCAAGATTTAATGAGCTTTTAGAAATGGATATTTACGCTGGTGTTGTAGTTGTTGGATATAAAATAATCCTTGGAAAGTGAGTGACCCATTTTTCTACAAGTATATACAGAATCCAGGACAAAGTGACATTTGATCAAAGAGGTGTTTGAAAATATTTTGCTGGAGTCTTCCAGATAGGTTACTCAGATAGGGTGCAAGTGTTCTGCTAGGATGTGAAGGATAACCCAAATGCCGTATTCTTCCAAGGATCTTCTTCCCAAACGATTCATTCTTTCTCAGAGGCTTGGCTGAAGGATGCCATGATTAAACTGCCAGAGTTGGATGATTCTGGAGGAGAAAGTAAGGCTGAGGACTTCAAGCAGTTTTACCTCACTTTAATATAATTCATATGTAGGGAAAATCACCGTTGTGATACCGTTGGTCCTCTTGGAGAACAAAGGACACAAAACAACAATAGCTAGTTGTTCAGATTGACAAATCCAATGATCTTATTGGTTTTATAAAAAAAAAATCAAGATTGTTACCTTTGTCTTAAAATGAATAGCCTTCCTGTTACTCCACTTTTTTCATCATGTTCAAAAGTAAAATGATCAAAGACTATATGCTTCAATTAATGCTTATGGATGATTAACTGATTAAAAGTCATGCCTAGGTTTTATGCAACCTAGTGAATACTCGTTATGTTTATTATTGATTAAGATATCAGGGCAAATACTATTTATTAAAATGAAGTAGAGTAATTATCTAGAGTTACCTCTACCTCTAACAATAACAACATCAACAGCAATTAATATTATTATAACCTCACAGAAATTTTGGAGGATGAAATGAGGTGATACATGTAAAATATTTTGCAAACTTGAATGTGTTTTATGTATAATTTTTATATGTTTGACACTTGGCATATAAAGAAAAACAAGGAACAAATAAAAATGGACCTTTTTTTTCTAAAAAAATGTATATTTTCTTTGGGGATAGGAAGTATGCAATAATTATACAGATAAATATGTACATGAACATCTGATACAAAGACACCAGTAATAATTAGGAAAAGCTTTCTTTTGTGGGTAGATCCTAAATTGAGCTTTTTATTAAATGTGAGATTCCCAAAAATAGAAACTATTGTCGGCTGGGTAAAAAGCTGGGGCAAGTTGTATTGATTTTCATGTTTCACTTTGTGTATAACTAGAAAGGCATTTAATATCTTTGTATCTCAATATTGTCATTTGTCAAATTACCAGCAGCAGTATTTCATTTGAGAACTCAAGATTAAATAAAAATACAAATTGATTCCTTATTTGAAACGCATTCACCATTTTAATAAAAAAAAAACTTTTTACAAAAGTAAATTATAAACTTACAAAAGTAAAGCCCTTAATAGGTCTATCTTTCTTCTTTCCCTCCTTTCCCCAATACAACAATACCAAATTTATATGGATGCAATCTTTAAAGAAAGGTAGATTGGGTTTTTATATTTTTTCAGTGGATTTTTGTTTGAAATAAATATTTCCAGTACTCTTATGAAAAGTTAAAAAATAAAAAAGCAAAGAGAAGCACAGACATTTTAGGAATTTTTAAAATAATTTATTACCTTAGAGAGTAGAAAACCTGGGTTGAAGTTCTATTGGTTATGTAACCTTAAACAAACCATTTAACTTCTTAGTACTCTAAGTCAAAGCTTCTTAAACTGTGGGCCATCAAATAATTGAAGGTGGGGGTCATGAAAAATTTGGCAACAATATAATGTATCAAATATTCTGCCAAGATTTAATTATTTATGTAATAATAAGCAAATGCACCCACCTCATTATTATTCAAAAGTCCTTTCATTTTTCATAAATGATAAAATCATATGTATATCAAAGAATTGTTTTAAAATAAATTTCTTTATGATTTATTATAAGTAAATGTCTGCTTTGCATATCTATTTTATATACCTATATAGCTGTGGTTTCATAAAAATTTCTCAGCCAAAAAAGCGTTAGGAGTGGAAAAAAATAAGAAGTCCTGTTCTTGGCAATTCTCTAAGAGTACAAGTTACAGTGAAAATGCAGACCAGCATTAGTAAAAGGAATTTCCTCACCTAATAATTCTTCCTATCAGTGGTTTCAAACTAAATAGATATAGATCCCTGAAGGCTGTATAACGAATTCCAAAAACCAGGAACTAGCATTGTCTCTCTTATATTGTATTTTTCAATCTGATTTGGATTTCACTCAGAAATTTTATGGACCTCTTGCCCCAAAGCAGGAATTGTGTACCTTGTACCACTGAAATCAAATGTCCATTCTCTATCCCTATTCACAGAATTTCAAAGGTCCTATTCTCACACCAAAAAATAAGGGACAAGAGGGAAAGTTTTATTTTAATTTTATAATGCTTGTTAAAATTCTAATCTGAACTAAGCTTCAAATGAATAATATAAAAATATTCAATTTAGATTATTATTTACATCTATTAATTGATGAAGTGATTTTATGATGGGGTATACTATAATGACAGGGTCACAGATTTAGAAGGAACCTCAGTTGAAACCCTTTCTTTTCAGTTGAGGAAACTGAGACCAAAACATTTCATCAATATGTGTAAAATTATATGAATTGTGAGTGAGAGATTGGTTATTTGAACCTAAGTCTTATGATTTGAGGCAGGTAGGAGGAATAATTGATAGAGATCTAGGCTTGAAGTCAGGAAGACCTGAATTCAAATACAGACTCAGACACTTACTAGACTGTGATCTAGGGAAGTTACTTACCCCTGTTTGCTCATCTATAAAAAATAAGTTGGAGAAGGAAATGACAAACCATTCTAGGATCTTTACCAAGAAAACTACAAAGGGGTTCCAGGAGAGTCAGATGTAACTGAACAAAACACACAACTTTTAATTCTAATTGCAGAGTTCTTTGTACTATATAGGGTTAATAAAGCACTTACCTCCAAGTATCATGGGAGGTATCATTTATGAGGATAAATATGAGATAATATTTGTAAAACCTTTGTAAACTTTTGGTTATTATGGAAGGCCCTTTAAACCCTTTGTGATTCTACGGTCTTAGATAGTAGAAAAAGGTCTACAATTGGAGTCATGGTACTTAAGTTTCAATTTTAGTTCTATGTCTTACACTCTGCAGTCTTAGACAAATTAAATGAATAACATTGCTGGATTTGGCAAATAATAATACTGTTCTATACCTCTCAGTTTGGCTAAAATGACATTAACAGATAATGATAAATGTTGGAGGGGATGTGGGAAAATTGGACCGCTAAGTCATTGTTGGTGGAGTTGTGAAATGATCCAGCCATTTTGGAGAGCAATCTGGAACTATGCCCAAAGGGCTAGAAAACTATATATACTCTTTGACCCAGCAGTGCCACTACTGGGTCAAAATCCCAAGGAAATCATAAAGATGGGAAAAGGAATCATATATGCAAAAGTGTTTGTAGTTGCTCTTTTAGTGGTAAAAAAAAATTGAAAAATGAGTAGATGCTCATCAATTGGGAAATGGCTGAATAAGCTGTGATATATGAAAGTAATGGATATTATCGTTCTATTTAAAAAAAAGGTGAAGAAGGTGATTTTAGAAAGGCCTGGAAAGATCTATACAAACTAAACCTGAGGAAAACAAGCAGAACCAGAAGTACATTGTACACAATAACAGCAAGAATGTGTGATGTTCACCTCTTGTTCTTTTTTTTCCCCTCTCCCTTGTTTTTTTCCTTTTGTTATGATTTTTCTCTCCCAACATGATTCATAAAGCAGTATGTATTAAATAAATTAAATACAAAAAACCAATACTGTTCTGGGAACAAAATATAAAATGAAATAACGTTTGAGAATAACTTTACAAGATGATATCTGATGCCCTTAAAGTTCCTTCAGTTCTAAATCTTAGAATACTATTAAGATGATGTTTTACTAATCACATTCCCTTAGGACTCAGCTGAAGGAAATGCAGCAGCTGTAGGCTCAGATACTCTTTCCATTTAAAATAAAGATTATTTCCTTGCCTCCATTTTCACTTCCTTTTAGTAGTGGGGGATACTTTGTCACTGCCTGTTAATTAAGTAATGGGAGTTTACAGGGTAAAATGGGGTTGGGGGTGGGGAAAGGATGAATTCTTTTCCTGATATCTAAAATATATTTAAGGCACAAGCTTACTGTTACTTGCTCCTACCTAGCTAGAATTACAAAGCAGCAGATTCCTGTTTTCTTTCTCATGAATTCACAGAAGAATAGGAAAAATTAATTCATTTCAATTGAATGCCTTTCATACAAATATTCATTAAGCACCTATGACCAGGTGCACTAGGTAAGGTGCAAAGAATGCAAAGATAAGAAAAATTAATTCCCACTCTTAAAGAAGTTGTATTCTATTTTGGGAGTGGGATGGAAATTGAACAACTATTCAGGTAAGTAGAAAAAAAAGTCTATTCAAAATAATTTCAATTGAAGTGATACTTCAGGTATACTTCCACTAAATTTTCATTTGCTCAAATGTCTTAACAAAGTAATATGTTGGGCAGAGGCAGAATGGCAGAGTAGAGAACTTTCTTTGCTTTCCCCAAAACTGCTCTAGGTTTCTTTAAATGACATCTCTGAACAAATTTTGTAGCATTAGTGCACTCAGAAAAATAGAGTGAAGCCTTTTTCCTGCTAAGAACATCTTGGAACATTAGCAGGGAAACTCTATGGCACCAGGGTGGGAGAGCAGTGTGCAATCCTGTATAGGCCACGCTAGCAAAGCCCATCTTGGCCCTCACCTGTGTGGCAGCAAAGCAGGAACGGGCCTGGGGACCTAATAGTACTGGTGGCTTTTGGACCTCCTTAGTACAGAGATGCCACAGACAACTTGGAAGGTCTGCAAACAGTATACCAGGAGCGGGCATGGGCCATGGTGATGCTGGCAGCTTCCAGAGGCCTTAGCTCACTGGACGTCTCCTTACTATCACTGAAGAAAGACTCTGTTGATTCAGCACATTAGATCTTATAGCTACAGTGGAGCAGGGACATTCCTAAGAGATGCATTGCAGAAAAGAGTGCTAAAAGGACCTCTGAAAACAGCTTCATGAATTTGGAATGTACTGGGGGAAAAAGAAAAGGATGAGTGGAATAGTGCAAATTAACTGTGATAAAAAGGGAAGGGGAAGAGGGGGAGAAGAGGGAGAATGAGTAAAACATGCCCTCATCAAGACTGGCTCAAAGAGGAAATAACACAGACTATGAATATGGACATAGGAATTATCCTACAAGAAAGTAGGAGGATAAGGGAATACAGGAAGAGGGCAGGATGACAGAAGAAAGGGCCTATTGGGGTGGTCAGTAGCAAAACACTTCTGAGGAAGGGCAGGGTGAAAGAAGAGAGGGAATAGAATAAATGGGAGAACATACAGTTAGCAATAGTAATTTTAAAAAGAAATTGAAGCAAGTTTTTCTGATAAGATCTTGTCTCACAAATTAGGGAACTAAGTCAAATTTATGAAAAAAAATGTCATGCCCCAATTGATAAAAAAAAATCAAAAGATATGAACTGTGCCCAAAGGGCAGTAACATCATGCATATTCTTTGACCTAATCACTAGTACTAGTACTAGGCATGAAACCCAAAAGAGGTTTTTTTTTTTTTTTGTTGTTGTTGTTTGTTTGTTTTTTTGTTTTTTGCTGAAGCAATTGAGGTTAAGTGACTTACCCAGGGTCACACAGCCAGGAAGTGTTAAGTGTTTGAGGCCAGATTTGAACTGAGATCCTCTTATTTCAGGTCTGGTGCTCTATCCACTGTCCTACCTAGGTGCTCCCCAAAAGAGATTTTTTAAAAAAAGAAAAATAAGCTATATGTACAAAAATATTTATAGAAGCTCTCTTCTAAGGGAAAAAGATTGAAATTTCAAGGATGGCCATCTATTGGAAAATAGCTGAATAGATTGTGGTTTGTGATTATGATGGAATGTTATTGTTTTATGATGGAAAATGATGAGGAGGATGCTCTCAGAAAAACCTGGAAAGTTCTCCATGTACTCAAGCAAAGTTAAATGCACTGTGTACAAAGTAATAGCAGCATAGTGGGAAGATCAGCTGTGAATAACTACTGTGCCATTCTCAACACAATGATCCACAACTACCCCAAAGGTATTATGATGAAAAATCCTATCACTATCCAGAGAAGGAACTGATTGTGTCTCAATACAAATTGAAGCATACTTTTTTTAAAAGTTATGTTTTGCAAATCTTAAAAAATGCAAAACTATTACAGCTAATATAATTACCTTGTTGTTCAGATGGGTATAACTCTTCACGACTCCATGAATTTGCCCAGGAGATTTTCTAGGAAAAATCCTGGACTGGTTTGCCATTTCCTTCACCAGACTGTTCCTATTTTACAAATGAGAAACTGAGGCAAATAACAGTTAAGGGACTTTCCCAGAGTCACATAGCTAGTAAGTGTCTGAGGGCAGAATTTGAGCTCAGATTTTTCTAACTCTAATATATCAATTACTTGCCCCATTTATGAGTTTATCAAAATATAAAAATTAGATATTTGAGTAAATTGAGTGGATCTCAGGAATAAGGATGACTAAGATTTTGTCCCCACCACCATGGTGCAGTTGCTCTGACTAGGAGACAGAAAAACCTGGGGTTAAATCATACCTAAAAATTCTATTAGCTATGTGATCCTGGCCAAATAACTTAACCCCTTTCTACCTTAGTTTTCTCATTTGTAAAACGGTATTAATAAAATGCCCATCTCACAGAGTTGTTGTGAGGATAAAATAAGATAATGTTGATAAAGGGCTTTGAAAACATTAAACATTTATATAAATAGAGCTATTATTGTTGTAACTAAAAGCAGAAAATAGGAATTTCTCGCTACTTCTAAACTTCCATAATTCAAAAAGTTATGACTTAATTGTATAGTTATGCCAGAGATACAGATCACAATGCTTTTGCTTCCTTAATAGTTTATTTCCCAAATTGCTGGAACCAGGGAAATAAAAAAAAACCCACAAATCTGTGGCTCATGTTTTCATGAATCTCTTGAAATTTGATTAGGCTATCCTTCAGATTTAGAAAAGTATGTAGTACATCATTGGACATCTAGAACTTTCAAAACTTATACTTCCATACTTTGGCCCAAGATTTTGATTGTCAAATGCTGCAAATGTGGCACACTCCATAAGACTGGATGCTTCAGCAAGGCTTCACTTTACTCCCCAACCATGTTCTCATCAATTTCCTTATCCCTGATGTAATCCTTTCTTCACATCTCTCTTTGTATTATTCTTGAACTGCAATCAGATCAATACAGCTGTGATTCTAGCCAAATCCCGTTACTCCCTGGGCCTCACTTGTTTATTTTTTATATGAGAGTGTTACACTTGATGGTCTTTAAGGTCTCTTCCAGGCCTAAATGGTGGAGAAAGCAGTGATTTGCTATCTCTTTTTTTTTCAGTGTTCTAGGTCTTTATTTAATAAGCACATTTCTCATTTACAAACAAGAGAATTTGCATATATATTCCAGAACGTTATAGTCCATATTGTTTTCTCTATTTTCATGATCTTAGCATACAAGAATTAAATTAATATTTCCTTGCAAGTAATTCTAAAATCTACCTATCCAAAGCGCATTTGTTTTTTAATCTTCAGTTCCACATCATTAACTTCCTGTTAGACATCTTCTACAGGCTGTCCTATAAGCTTTTCAAACTCAATAGGACCAACACAGAACTCATGATATTTCCTCAAAAACCCACTAATTTTCTTAAAATTCCCTTATGTTATGTTTAGAGCATTACCATCCTTTAAGTCACCAATGTAAACAACTTTGGTGTCATCTGAAACTCTTTATTTCCCTCCCTATATACAATCAGTTTCCAAGTATTGTCAAAGGTGTAGACAGCTCCACAGTCTCCCATCTTTCCATATGCTGATACGGATTCACTCTATTTTATTTTATTTTTTTATATTAATGCTTATTATTTACAAAACATATGTATGGGCAATTCCTAAACATTAACCCTTACAAAGCTTTCTGTTACAAATATTTCCCCCCTACTCCCCACCCCTCCCCTAGATGGCAGGATATCCACTACATGATAATTATGTTAGAATACTTAAGAAATCAAATATATGTATAGTTATTGCATCATTTTTTTGTGCAGGAGAAATCATATCAACAAGAAAGAATAATCCGATAAAGGAAATACAATGCAAGCAAACCTCAATAGAGAACATGAAAATGTTATGTTGTGGTCCACATTTCACATCCCTCTCTCTGGGTGTATATGGCTCTCTTCACCTAACAATTGGAACTGGTTTGAAGCATTTCATTGTTGAAGAGAGTCATGTCCATTAGAACTGGTCCTCATATAGTATTGTTGTTGCCGTGAATAATGATCTCCTGGTTCTGCTCAGTTCACTCAGCATCAGTTCATGCAAGTCTCTCCAGGCCTCTCTGAAGTCGTCCTGCTGGTCGTTTCTTACAAAGCAATAATATTCCATAACATTCATATACCATAATTTATTCAGCCACTCTCCAATTGATGGGCATCCATTCAGTTTCCAGTTTCTAGCCACTACAAAAAGGGCTGCCACAAACATTCTTGCACATGTGGGGCCCTTTCCTTCTTTTATGATTTCTTTGGGATATAAGCCCAATAGAAACCCTGCTGGGTCAAAGGTTATACATAGTTTGAGAACTTTTTGGCCATAGCTCCAAATTGTTCTCCAGAATGGTTGGATCTGTTCACAGCTCCACCAACAATGCATCAGTGCCCCAGTCTTCCGACATCTCCTCCAACATTCATCATTAAATTTTCCTGTCATTTTAACCAATCTGACAGGTGTGTAGTGGTACCTCAGCGTTGTCTTAATTTGCATTTCTCTGATCAATAGTGATTTGGAGCACCTTTTCATATGATTATAAATAGTTTTAATTTCCTCATCTGAAAATTGTCTGTTCATATCCTTTGACTATTTATCAATTGGAGAATGGCTTGAATTCTTATTAATATGAGACAATTCTTTATATATCTTAGAGATGAGACCTTTATCAGAACCCTTAAATGTAAAGATGATTTCCCAATTTGATGCTTCCCTCCTAATCTTGTCTGCATTAGTTTTGTTTGTACTGAAACTGTTTAACTTAATAAAATAAAAATCATCTATCTGGTGTTCAATTAAGAGCTCCAGATCTTCTTTGGACATAAATTTATTCCATCTCCACAGGTCTGAGAGGTAAACTATCCTATGTTCCTCTAATTTGGTTATAATATAACTCTTTATATCTAGATCATGAACCCATTTAGACTTTATTTTGGTATGTGGTGTTAGGTGTGGGTGCAGCCTTAATTTCTTCCACACTAGTTTCCAATTTTCCCAGCAGTTTATGCCGAATAGTGAATACTTATCCCAAAAGCTGGGGTCTTTGGGTTTATCAAACACTAAATTGTTAAGGTTATTGCCTAGATTGTCCCGATATCCTATCCTATGCCACTGATTGAATGCTCTATTTCTCAGCCAGTAACAAACGGTTTTGATGACTGCTGCTTTATAATATAGTTTTAGATCTGGTACAGCAAGGGCACCTTCATCTGTCTTTTTTTTTTCATTAATTCCCTTGTAATTCTTGACATTTTTTTCTTCCAAATGAACTTTGCTATTATTTTTTCTAGATCTATAAAATAATTTCTTGGGAGTTTGATTGGTACGGCACTAAATAAGTAAATTAGTTTGGGTAGTATTGTCATTTTTATTATATTCGCTCGGCCTACCTATGAGCACTTAATGTTTTTCCAATTGACTAGGGCTGATTTTATTTGTGTGGGAAATGATTTGTAGTTTAGTTCATATAGTTTCTGACATTTTCCTGGAAGATAGATTCCCAAATACTTTATGCTATCATCCGTTATTTGGAATGGAATCTCTTTTTCTATCTCTTGCTGCTGAACTTTGTTGGTAATATATAAAAATGCTGATGATTTATGTGGATTTATTTTGAATCCTGCAACTTTACTAAAGTGTGGATTGTTTCTAGTAGTTTTTTTAGTTGAGTCTCTAGGGTTCTCTAAGTATACCATCATGTCATTTGCAAAGAGTGATAATTTGGTTTCTTCATTACCTACTCTAATTCCTTTTATCTCTTTTTCTTCTCTTATTGCCACAGCTAACATTTCTAATATAATATTAAATACCAATGGTGACAGTGGGCAGCCTTGTTTCACTCCTGATCTTATTGGGAATGGTTCTAGTTTGTCTGCATTACATATGATGCTTGCTGTAGATGCTAGTAATCATTTTAAGAAAAAGCCCATTTATTCCTATACTCTAGTGTTTTAAATAGGAATGGGTGTTGGATTTTATTGAATGCTTTTTCTGCATCTATGGAAATAATCATAGGGTTTTTGTTAGTTTGGTTATTAATATAATTGATTATGCTGATAGTTTTCCTGATATTGAACCAGCCCTGCATTCTGGGTATAAATCCTACTTGGTCAAGATGTATTACCTGGAGATAACTTTCTGTAATCTTGTTGCTAAAATCTTATTTAAAATTTTTGCATCAATATTCATTAGGGAAATGGGTCTATAGTTTTCTTTCTCTGTTTTCATCCTACCTGGTTTAGCTATCTGCACCATATCGGTTTCATAGAAGGAATTTGGTAGTATACCTTCTGTCCCTATTTTTTTCAAATAGTTTGTATGGTATTGGAATTAATTGTTCTTTGAATGTTTGGTAGACTTCACATGTAAAACCATCTGGCCCTGGAGATTTTTTCTTAGGGAGTTGCTTAATAGCTTGTTCTATTTCTTTTTCTAAAATGGGCTATTTAAATAATTTATTTCCTCTTCTGTTAACCTGGACAATCTATATTTTTGTAGATATTCCTCCATTTCATTTAGATTATCAAATTAATTGGCATAAAGTTGGGCAAAGACACTCCTTATTATTACTCTAATTTCCTCTTCATTGGAGGAAAGTTCTCCCTTATTCTTGAGACTAACAATTTGATTTTTCTTCTTCCTTTTTCTTATCAAATTAACTAAAGGCTTATCTGTTTTGTTGGTTTTTTCATAAAACCAACTCTTAGTTTTATTTATAATTCAATAGTTTTCTTATTTTCAATTTTATTAATCTCACCTTTTATTTTCAGAATTTCCAATTTGCTATTTAATTGAGGGTTTTTAATTTGCTATTCTTCCAGTTTTTTTTTTAATTGTAACCCTAATTCAATGATCTTCTTTTTCTCTATTTTATGCAAATAAGCATCTAGAGAATAAAAAGTTGCCCCTTATAACCGCTTTGGCCATATCCCACAAATTTTGGTATGTTGTCTCATTGTTGTCATTCTCCTGGATGAAATTATCGATTGTGTCTATAATTTGCTCTTTCACCCATTCATTCTTCAGGATTAGATTATTTAATTTCCAATTAACTTTTGGTCTATTTTCTCCTGGCCTTATATTACATGTGAGTTTTATTGCATCATCATCTGAAAAGGATACATTTAATATTTCTGCTTTTCTGCATTTGATTTTGAGGTTTTTATGCCCCAACAGATAATCAATTTTCGTGTAAGTTCCATGAACTCCTGAGAAAAAAGTTTACTCCCTTCTATCACCATTCAATTTCCTCGAGAGATCTGTCATACCTAACTTTTCTAACATTTTGTTTATCTCCCTAACTTCTTTCTTATTTATTTTGTGGTTTGATTTATCTAATTCTTAGAGAGCAAGGTTGAGATCCCCCACTAGTATAGTTGTACTGTCTATTTCTGCTTGCATCTCTGTTAGTTTGTCCTCTAGGAATTTGGATGCTATACCACTTGGTGCATATATGTTCAGTATTAATACAGCTTCATTGTCTATAGTACCCTTTAGTAAAATATAGTTTCCTTCCTTATCTCTTTTAATTAGATCTATTTTTGCTTTTACTTGATCTGAGATAAGGATTGCTACCCCTGCTTTTTTTTGTTCACCTGAACCATAGAAGATTCTGGTCCAGCCCTTTACCTTCACTCTGTATGTATCTCTATATTTTAGATGTGTTTCTTGTAAACAATATATTGTAGGATTCTGGCTTTTAATCCAGTCCACTATCCGTTTCCGTTTTATGGGAGAGTTCATCCCATTCACATTCACAGTTAAAATGACTATATCTACATTTCCTGCCATCTTATTTACCCAGAGTTATGATTTTCTCTTCCCTTTCCCCTTACTCCCTTCCTTCCTCCCCAGTATTTTATTTTTGTTGACCACCTCCCTCTAACAGTCCTCCCCCCTTTAGAACCCTCTCTCTTTTTTACACCTTTCCCCTAATCCTTCTATTAATTTATCCCTTTCTTTTCCTCCTTTCCCTCCTACTTCCCTATACAGAGGGCCAAGTTTTTCCCTGAAATCAAATGTGTCTTATATACTCTTTCAGAGCCCAATCTAATGAGAGTAAGATTTACACAATACTCATCGCACTCCCTTCTTTCCCTCAATTATATTAGGTTTTCTATGTCTCTTCATGAGACTTTGCCTTATTTTACCTCCTTTCTTTACTTTATTTTATCTCCTTTACACTTCCCCCTTTTTTTACACTATGATATACCTTCCACCTCTAATTTCTTTTCGATTATTATCAAAGTAAAATAAAATTATACCCTCATTCTTTAAGGATACCCCTAGTAGAGATATAGTTCTCGAGAGTTCTTTCCTTTTTACCTTTTTATGCTTCTCTAGAGTTCTGTGTTTAGAGGTTAAATTTTTTGTTCAGATCTTGTCTTTTCATTAGAAATAGGTGAAATTCTCCTGTATCATTAAATGGCCATCTTCTTCCCTGGTGGATGATGCTCATTCTTGCTGGATAGGGTATTCTTGTCTGTAATCCAAGTTCCTTTGCCTTTCAGAATATCTGGTTCCAGGCCCTTCGATCCTTC
>JAJPUD010008986.1:0-80683 GCA_023553655.1 Myrmecobius fasciatus
TTTGACCCAGCAGTGTTTCTACTGGGCCTATATCCCAAAGAGATTTTTAAGGAGGGAAAGGGACCCACATGTGCAAAAATGTTTGTGGCAGCCCTTTTTGTAGTGGCAAGAAACTGGAAATTGAAAGGATGCCCATCAATTGGAGAAAGGCTGAATAAATTATGGTATATGAATGTTATGGAATATTATTGCTCTGTAAGAAATGACCAACAGGAGCATTTCAGAGAGGCCTGGAGAGACTTGCATGAACTGATGCTGAGTGAAATCAGCAGAACCAGGAGAACATCATACACAGCAACAAGACTATACGATGATCAATTTTGATGGACATGGTTCTCTTCAATAATGATGTGATTCAAATCAGTTCCTATTGTTCAGCGATGAAGATAGTCATATACATCTAGAGAGAGGCCTGTGTGAACTGAGTGTGAACCACAACACAGCATTTTACTGCTTTCTGTGAATATCTCCATGCATTTTTTTTTCCTTCTTAGGTTGTTTTTTCTTCTTCTCTTTCTAGATCTGATGTTTCTTATGCAGTAAGATAACTGTATAGATATGTATACATGTATTGTATTTGTCATATAATTTATCCTATTTAGCATGTATTAGATTACCTGTCATCTAGGGGTGGGGGTGGGAGGAAGGAGGGGAAAAGTTTGGGAAAAAAAAGTTTTTGCAAAGGTCAATGTAGAAAAATCACTCATATATTTTGTAAATAAAAAGCTTTATTAATAAAAGAAAAAGAAAATTAATGTCTTAGATTTGGATTTAGTGGCTTTCCTTGTGGTATTCTCAAAAAATGTGCTCACTCATAATGATTTCTGTATCATTTGTGGTGGGTTTTATTTAGGTTTTGATTCATTCCCAACATTTGCCTTGTTTTTTTTTTTTTTTAATATACTCTGGATTTCTGTGGGGTCCCTATGGAGAAGGTCTAGCTTTAATGGATTTTTTCCCTTTATAATTTATCCACACATTGAATCATCAAAAAGAAGAGAATTTTGAATCAAATCTCTTATTCTCTTGACCTCTTGAGATCAAAAACCGTAACCCTTAATAGCAGAAAGAGAAAGATGATGCATATCCAGGCTCCATATAGATTGTTGCAATATAGCAACTTTGGGTATTAAATACAGGTTTTGGAGTTCATAGGAAACTTGGGATATATTAAAAGGGACCCTCTAAATTTCTAAAAGAAATCTAGTCTGCTCTCCTTATCCTGATCAATTCTGAGCCCAATTTGTCCACCTTCAATGTTAGTCTTAGATGTCCATCTGTACTGTTTGTTGATAGTTATGCACAAGATGCATGAATTGTGCATTGAAATGATTACCATAATGTGAGCAATAGACATTCTTCATCCCTTGGACCTTCTTGTGTGGATGGTGCAGTCAAACTCCTTTGAGTGACTATTGCTCTTTCCCAAGTGAATCAAAATTGTTCCAAGGCTGTCCAGCGACATCTTGCAACATTGAAAAAAAATCCTGTTGTGTCTTTCTCTCTCTTTTTCTCTCTCTGTCACTGTCTCTTTCTGTCTCTATTTCTCTTTATCTATCTGACTGTCTGTCTCTCCTCTTCCCTCTAGCTTTGTCCTTTTCTCTCTTTTCCTTTCTCTCACATTCATTTTCAGAGATGTCTCTCTCATCTCAGCTTATTCTTACTAGAAAGACTGAGTTTCCAGAAAAAAAAAAGATCATCAACATGCTCAGAAAACTTTCAGTGCACCCTCATATTAATGAGGAATAACTCTGTGCTTGACTTAAGGGCAAACAATCCTAACCTTTAGTTTTATGCAAACATATAAAGCATTGTCCTGAAACATATTAGGTTTACTTTCAGTAGAAATTTTTAATCAGATATTGAAATGACTGCTTGGTAAGTAGGCTATAGAATAGCTGCTTGATCAACTCCAGATCCAATTAGATCACCTTTTCAATTCCATGATACTGTTATTCTTTGAGAATTAGCACCAGGGATTAGGGATAATAGATTTCTTTATTCTTCCAAGGAGCTTCATTGTTACTTCACTTTATAAAACTCAGAATTCTTTAGATAGTCCTTCAAAGGAGGAAAGAGTAAACGACTTAATTCAACCAATATTTATTATGCATAAGTTATATGTAAGATACTCTGTTATAGAAGATACTATTTGTATGAGTAGGATAGAGTCATGATGGAGACACAGTCTTTGACCTCAAAGAAGCAGCAAGATAGATGTAGGAAGGCAACATTATACTATGGAAAG
The DNA here is from genome assembly GCA_023553655.1 of Myrmecobius fasciatus. Classification (NCBI taxonomy): domain Eukaryota; kingdom Metazoa; phylum Chordata; class Mammalia; order Dasyuromorphia; family Myrmecobiidae; genus Myrmecobius; species Myrmecobius fasciatus. The sequence continues at coordinate 2,249 of JAJPUD010008986.1, forward strand.
AACCCTGGATGTTTAGTGAGAAGATCTGCGTTCAGCTTCAAATATTGCACATACCAGCAATTTAACTGAGAACAACTCTCTAAATAACTGATTCTTCATTGATGGAAAGTTCACTCTTTTCATTTTTGATACTAACAATATTATTTTCTTCTTTCTTTTTTCTAATCAAAATAACTAAAGGTTTATCTCTTTTGTTGATTTGTCATATAGCCAACTCTTAGTTTTCTTTATTTAATGCAATAGTTTTCTTACTTTCAATTTATTAATCTTCCCTTTTTTAAGAATTTCAAATTAAGTATTTAATTGGGGGTTTTCAATTTGTTCTTTTTCTAGCTTTTTAAGTTGCATGCCCAATTCATTGATCTTGTCTATCTCTATTTTGTGCCAGTAAGCATCTAGAGACATAAAACTTCCCCAGAGAACTAATTTGGCTGTATCCCATAAATTTTGTTATGTTGTCTTATTGTTATTATTCTCTTGGATGAAATTATTGATAGTGTCTATGATTTGTTGTTTCACACACTCAGTCTTTGTGATTAAAATATTTAGTTTATAATTAAGTTTTGGTCTATGTTTGCCTGGCCCTTTATTATATATAATTTTATATCATTATTTAAAGAGATGCATTTAATATTTCTGCCTTTCTGCATTTGATTTTCAAAATTTTATGTCCTAATATGTGGTCAATTTTTTGTAGGTTCTATGTACTGCAAGAAAAATGTATATTCCTTACTGTCATTCTGTCCAAAGGTCCAGCATACCTAACATATAAAATTCTATTTACCTCCTTAACTTCTTTCTTATTTGTTTGTGGTTTGATTTATCTAGTTCTGAGAGAGCAAGGTTGAGATCCCCCACTAGTATAGTTTTGCTGTCTAATTCTTCTTGAGCTCTCTTTTAACTTCTCCTCTAGGAATGTGGATGCTATACTACTTGATGCATATACGTTTAATATTGATTTTACTTTATTATCTATGGAACCTTTTGGCAAAATGTAGTTTCCTTTCTTATTTCTTTTAATTAAATCTATTTTTACTTTTGCTTAGTTTTAGATCAGGATCACTACCTCTGCTTTTATTATTTTTTTTTCTTCTTCAGCTGAAGCATAGTAGATTCTGCTCCAGCCTTTTACCTTTACTCTATATGTATCATTCTGCTTTAAATATGTTTCTTGTAAACCACATATTGTAGGATTCTGGCTTTTAATCCGATAAGCTATCTGTTTCTGTTTCATGGGACAATTCATCCCATTCACATTCACAGTTAAAATTACTAACTCTGTATTTCCCACTATAATATTTTCCCCAAGTTATACTTTTATCATTTCTTTTGCCCTTTCCCTCCTTCCCATTGTTTTGCTTTTGACCATTACCCCCTTCAGGTTTCCCCTTTAAAAACTACTTTCCCTTTCTTATCCCTTTCACCTTCTACTTCTGTCCTCCCTTCGTTAATTTCTCCCTTTCCTTTCCCCTTTCCTTTCCTACTTCCTTATAGGCTGAGATGAGTTTGTCTGTGAACTAAATATGTCTCTATGAGCCAAAGGTTCAAACAATACTCATTCCTCTTCCTTCTTTTCCTCTATTATAATAGGTTTTTTTTTACATCTTCATGAGCTGTAGTTTACCCTGTTTTACCTCCCCTTTCCTCTTCTTCCAGTACAATTTTCTTTCCATCTCTAGTTTCTTTTTTATATCACCACAATAAAATCAAATTATACCCACATACTCTAAGTATACCCATATCAGAGATATAATTCTCAAGAGTTAAGCATATCATGTTAACTTTTTAACTTTAAAAAGAAATAGCTATTTTTTTCTTTCCTTTTTACCTTTTTCTCCTTCTCTGGAATTCTGTATTTGAAGATCAAATTGTCTGTTTAACTCTACCCTTTTCATCAGAAATAAATGAAATTTACCTGTTTCCTTGAATGTCCATCTTTTCCCCTGAAAGGTAATACTTAATTTTGGTAGAAAATGGATTCTTGGCTGCAGTCCAAGTTCCTTTGCTCTTTGGAATATCATATTCCAGGCCCTTTGACTCTTTAAAGTGAAAGCTGCTAGACCTTGTATAATCCTTATTGTGACTCTTTGATATTTGAATTCTTGCTTTCTGGCTGCTTGAAATATTTTCTTCTTGATCTAATAATTATGAAATTTATGTATGATATTCCTTGGAGTTTTCATTTTGGGAACTCTTTCAGGAGGTGATCAGTGAATTCTTTTGATGACATTTTATCCTCTGGTTCTAAGATATCAGTGAAGTTTTCCTTGATTTCCTGAAAGATGTTCTCTAGTCTCTTTTTTTTTCTTCATGGTTTTCAGGAAGTCCAATAATTCTTAGATTGTCTCTCCTAAATAGATTTTCCATGTAAGTTGTTTTTCCAGTGAGGTATTTTATACTTTCTTTTTATTCTTTTATTTATTTTTTTTGGTTTTGTTTGACTGATTCTTGATGTTTCATTGAGTCATTTACTTCCATCTTTTCAACTCTAATTTTTAGTGAATTATTTTCTTCAGTTAACTTTCTTAATCTCCTTTTGTATTTGACCAATTGAAATTTTAAATGAGTTGTTTTGTTTATTGTTTTTTTTTTTCATTTCACAAATTCTGTTTTTCAAGCAGCTGTTTTCTTTTCCATTTCATCAAATCTATTTTGTAAGTAGTTATATGCTTTTTTCTATTTCATTAAATTTCAATAAATTAAATTTTATAAGGAGTTATATGCTTTTTTTCATTTTTATATGTCTATTTTAGAGGAGTCTTCTTCAGATAATTTCTGTGTTTCCTTTTCCAAAATCTGCAACATTCTCATTTTCTTTCCCCATTTCTCTTCTAACTCTCTTTTAAGATCCTTTTTGAATTCTTCCAAGAGAGCCTTGTGAGATGGAGACCAACTCATCTCACTCTTTCATTTGAAGACTTTAGTGTTGTCAGGGTTTAAGGCATATTCTTCTCTGTCTCTATAAAAGCTATCTAATGCTACAGTTCTTTTTGCTCTTTTGCTCATTTTTAAAAAGTTGAGGTCTGCTCTTAGGGCAAAGGGGATATTGTCCCGAGCTTTCTCTACTGGCCACAACTGCTTCATGATGCCCATTCTAGCTTCCTTCCTCTGTTGGGTGGGATTCAGGGGCTCAAAATTTGCTTTTTTTAGATGTATTGGATGTTTCAACCTAGTCTGCTGATTCCCTGGATTCTGAACCAGGACAAAATAGCCAGCACTGCTGTATTTAGGCTAAGAGCCTCCCAGTAGATTCTCCCAGTATACAGCCACCACACTGTCCAGGATCCCTGCACTATGCCTGCCCTCACCCGTCTCCCTCATGCCCAATTGAAACATAACTTTTCTGAATATCTTCCAAAATATCTTTTGCTGGAAATTTGTTACACTCCAAATATTTGTGCTCTGTATCTCCAAAACCAGTTCAGAGGCTCGATTTGGTGTTGATCTGAGGGAAGCTAGAAAGAGCTCAGACAAAAATTTGTCTACTCTCTGCCATCTTGGTTCCATCCTCTCTTCTCAACTAAGAAACTAGAGCAAAAATTATTATATACAGATGTATGCCAATAAATTTTATAATGTAAGTGACATGAATGAATACTTACAAAAATATAGATTGTGCAGATTTGCAGAGGAGGAAATAAATTACTTAAATTGTCCCATTTTAGAAAAAGAAATTGTACAAGCTATTAATCAGTTCCCTAAGAAAATATCTCCAGGACCTGATGGATTTACATGTGAATTCTATTGAACATTTAAAGAAGAATTAATTCCAATACCATGTGAAATTATTTGGAAAAATAGGGACAGAAGGAGTCCTACCAAATTTCTTTTATGACAAAGATATGGTGCTGATACCTAAACCAGGTAGGGCCAAAACAGAGAAAAAAAATATAGACCAATTTCCCTAATGAATATTGATGCAAAAATATTAAATAAAATATTATCTAAGAGAGTACATTGAGTAATCTCCAGGATAATACACCTTGATCTTGTAGAGTTTATACCATGAATGCAGGGCTGATTCAATATTAGGAAAATTATTAGCATAATTGACTATATCAATAACTAAACTCACTAAAATCATATGGTTATCTCAACAGATGCAGAAAAAAAATTTGAGAAATCCAACATCCATTCCTATTGGAAACACTAGAGAGTATAGTAAATAAATGATTTTTTTTTTAAATGATCAGTCACATTTTTAAAAACTATCAACAAGTATCTTATATAATGGAGACAAACTAGAAAATTTCTCAATAAGATCAGGGTGAAAAAAGTTTGCCCGCTACCATTACTAGTCAATATTGTATCAGAAATGCTAGCTTTAGCAATAACAGAAGAAAAATAAATTAAAGGAATTAAAGTAGGCAATGAGGAAACCAAATTATCATTCTTTGCAGATGATATGATATACTTAGTGAATCCGAGAGAATAAACTAAAAAACAACTAGAAACAATTCACAACTTTAGCAGAGTTTCAGGATACAAAATAAATCCACAGAAATCATCAGCATTTTTATATATTACCAAAAAAATCCTTCAGCAAGTGATACAAACAGATATTCCATTTAAAATAACTGTGGACAATATGAAATACTTGGAATGATAAATGGCAAGTGCTCATGGATAGACCGAGCTAATTTAATAAAAATGACAACACTACCTAAATTTATCTACTTAATCAGGATCATACCAATCGGAGTGCCAAGAAATTATTTTACAAAGCTAGAAAAAATAATAACAGAGTTCATCTGGAATAACAAAAGGTCAAGAATTTCAAGGGAATTAATGAAAAAAATGCAAATGAAAGTGACCTAGCTGTACCAGACTTAAAATTATATTATAAAGTAGTAGTCAACAAAACCATTTGGTACTGGCTAAGCATGGAAACAGTTTCAAGAGACATAGTAGTCAATGACTATGGTAATCTAGTGTTTGATAAGCCCAAAGACCCTAGGGGAAAGGGTAGAGAGGAAGGGAAGGAAAAAAAATTGTAACAGTTTCTCAAAGGTGAATGTTGAAAATTATCTAGGCATATGTTTTGAAAGTAAAAAAAAAACTTTAATTTAAAAAAATGAAAATATAACATTCTTCATTTCCTTCTCTATTAAACAGAGATGATAATGTTTGTTCCATATATGCTCATACAGCTTTTATGATGAAAATGTCTTTTATACAATATTATAAATGTGAATTGTTATGGTTGTAATGCTTATATCTATAGAATATCATGATATAGAAAAAACAATGTTAGGTCAAAACATTGGTATTCGAATTTCAGCTCTGACACATTAGTTGTGTGAATCTGGGAAAGTACTTTTTTCATATAACTAAAAATCATTTCTTCATTGCATGCCCAAGCGTCTCCCAGGGACTTCCTGATAGCCTAAAATCTTCTGGTCCTTCCCAGCCCCGGACTTGCACCCTGGCTGCCCACTGGCGTCTGAGCGCTGGTAGCTGCTCGATCCCTTGCCTATCTAAAACTGACCTCAGGAGTTCTTTCAAAGTAGATATTTGATAGAAGTGCGTTGTAGTCCCAGGGTTTGGTGGAGCCCTCACTCCAGAACCACTTTGGAGGCTCAATTTGTCTGGATCTGAGGGAAGGTCTCAGGAGCTCACAGAGGACGCTGTCTGCAGTTCGCCATTTTGGTTCCGCCCTAATTTGCCCTTTTTCTAGCTTTTTTAGTTGCATGCAAAATTCATTGATCTCCTCTTTCTCTATTTCATTCATATAGCTATTTAGGGATATAAGAATTCCCCTTAGAACTACTTTTGCTGCATCCCGTAGGTTTTGATATATTGTTTCATTGTTATTCTCTTGGATACAATTATGAATTGTTTTTGTGATTTATTATTTGACCCACTCATTCTTTAGAATTAGATGATTTAATTTCCAACAGGTTTTCCATCTATCGATCCCTGGCCCTTTATTGAATATAATTTTATTGCATTATGGTCTGAAAAGGAAGCATTTCCTACTTCTCTATTGGATTGTGGGGTTTTTATGCCCTAACACATAGTCAGTTTTTGTGAAGATGCCATATACTGCTGAGAAAAAGGTGTATTTCTTTCTGTTCTATTTACTTTTCTCCAGAGATCTACCATATCTAGGTTTACTAGGATCCTATTAACCCTCCCTAGTTTCTTTCTTGTTTATTTTGTGGTTAGATTTGTTTGATTCAAAGAGGGAATGTTGAGGTCCCCAACCAAAATATTTTTTTTTCTATTTCTTCTTGTAACTAGCTTAAAACCTTCTCTAGGAATTTTCCTGCTTTACCACTTGGTGCATACACATTTAGTATCATTACTACATTATTTATGGTACTCTTTGTTATGATGTACTTTCCCTCCTTATCTGTTTTAATGAGATCTATTTTTACTTTTGCTTTATCTGAGATCAGAATTGCTACTTTTGCTTTTTTTTACTTCAGCTGAAGCATAATAAATTCTGTTCCAAATTTTACCTTTACTTTGTGTGTGTCTTTCTTTTTCAAATGTGTTTCTTGTAAACAACATATTGTAGGATCCTTTTTTTTTTAAATCCACTTTGCTACTTGGTTCCATTTTATGGGAGAGTTCATCCCATTCACATTCATAGTTATGGTTACTAGCTCTGTATTTCCCTCCATCCCATTTTCTCCCCTGTTTATACTTTTGTTCTCCTTTTTCCACCCTGTCTTCAGTCATGTGTTTTTTTTTACCCACCTCACCCAGTATTTTATCTTTTTTCACCTTTTCCCCCTTCTCTTAGTATTTTTTTAAACTTACCCATCTCACCAATGCCTTATCTTCTCTTTTTAGATTATTATTTTTTTTCTTTATTAAAGCTTTTTATTTGCAAAACATATGTATGGGTAATTCTTCAACATTGACCCTTACAAAGCTTTCTGTTACAAATTTTTCCCCCTTAGTCCCCACCTCTCCCCTAGATGGCAGGAAATGCACTACTTGTTAATTATATTAAAATACTTGACAAATTGAATATATGTATACATATTTCCACACTTATCATTGTTGTGCAAGAAAAATCATATCTACAGGAAAAAAACAATCAGGGAGAGGAAACACAATGCAAGCAAACATCAATAGAGAGCATGAAAATGTTATGTGGTGGTCCACATTTCATATCCCTCTCTCTGCGTGTATTTGGCTTTCTTCACTGAACAATTGGAACTGGTTTGAAATATTTCATTGTTTCAGAGAGCCATGACCATGAGAATTTATCATCATATGATATTGTTGTTGCCGTGTATAATGATCTTCTGGTTCTGCTCACTTCACATCAGCATTCACCTACCCAGTTCATTCAAGTATCTCCAGACCTCTCTGAAATCATCCTCCTGGTTGTTTCTTATAGAACAATAATATTCCATAACTTTCATATACCATAATTCATTCAGCCATTCTCCAATTGATGGGCACCCATTCAGTTTCCAGTTTCTAGCCACTACAAAAAGGATTGCCACAAACATTCTTGCACATGTGGGGGCCCTTTCCTTTCTTTAAAATCTCTTTAGCATATAAGCCCAATAGAAACACTGCTGGGTCAAAGGGTATGCAGAGTTTCATAACTTTTTGAGCATAGTTCCAAAACCAATGCCTTATCTTGAATCAATACTTCCTCCCTTCTCTTACATTTTCCCCTAGTATTTGTGCCCTCTCTTCTATCTTGGCCTTGCCTTTTCTTTTCCTCTTTCTCTTCCTACTTTTTATGAAGTTAGATAAATTTCTATACTTAACTGAATGATCAAGTTATTCCCTCTTTACAGCCAAGACTGATGAAATCAACCTTCAGACAATGCTGATCTGTTTCCCTTCTTTCCATGGATTGCAATACTCTTCATGTGAACTAATTTTCCCCACTCTACCTACCCTTTCCTTTTTTTTTCCAGCACAGGCCGTTTTCAAATCTTTAATGTCTTTTTCTTTAATGTCATCATATCAAAGGCCATTTACAAACATCCCTTCAGTCCATGTGATGCCTTGCTCTGTCTATTCATGTGACAGACACAGTTCTCAAGAGTTACATATGTTTTCCCATCTAGTGATGTAAACAATTTAACCTTTAAACAATCTATATTTTCCCCCTGTTTATCTTTCCATAATTCTCTTGAATCCTGTGATTATAAATTAAATTTTCTGTTTTCGTCTGTTTTTTTTTCCCAATAGAAATGATTGAAAGTCTCTTATTTCATTGAAGCTCCATGGCCTCCTCTGAAAGATTATGCTGAATCTTGCTGGGTAGTTAATTCTTGTTTATAACCGTAGGTCCTTTGTCTTCTTGGATATGATATTTCTGACCATCCAGTCCTGTATTGTAGGGGCTGCAAGATCCTGAGTAATTCTGACTGTTGCTGCTTGATATTTGAATTGTTATTGTCTGGCAGCTTGCAATAATTTTTCCTTGAAGTTTTACTTCTGTAATGTTGCAACAATGTACCTTAGAGTTTTCCTTGTTGGATCTCTTTCCGAAGGTGATTGATGGAATTTTTCAATGAGTATTTCTCACTATGTTTCTAGAATAGTGGATCAGTTTTCCACAATGATCTCTTGAAGAATGCTATCCAGGTTCTTTTTTTTTTTTTTTTTTTTTTTTTTTTTTTGGTCATTGTCTTCAGGTAGGCCAATAATTTTTAAATTGACTCTTCTGGATCTATTTTCCAGGTTATTTCTTCCATTTTTTTCATTCTTTTTAGTTTTTTTTTTTTTGACTCATTTTTGCTGTCTCACAATGGCATTAACTTCCATTTGTCTGTTATAGTGTTTGTGTGATTTTCTTCAGTTATTTTTATATCTCTTTTTTCATTTGATTAATTCTACTATTTAAGGAGTTGTTTTCTTCAGACAATTTTTTTCTTTCTTTTTCCAAGCTGTTGACTCTCTGATGCATACATCTCATTTCCTTTCCTATTTTTTTCTGCCTCTTTTATTTGCCTTTTAAAGTATTTTATGAGCACTTCAAAGAAGTCTCTTTGGGCTTCAGACCAATTTATATCACTATTTGAGATTTCCTCTGTGGACATTCTGTCCTTATCTGAGTTCATGTTTTTGTCTGCCCTGTCACCATAGTAGCTTTCTATGGTCAAGGTTCTTTTTTTGCTTATTGCTCATTTTCTTTCCTTTTTCTTTTAGTATTTCCTCTTTTTTTTTCTTTTTTTCTTTTTCACTTTTAAGGTTGTACTCTGGTCCTGGAGTAAAGGTGGCATTGTCCCAAACTTTCCTGCATAGCTTGAAGCCTTGGATTTGAGCACAGCGGCCCCTTATGTTTTCAGGGAATAGCTTTGACTGCTCTGTTCAGGAAAGAAGCCTGTTTTCCTAAAGTTTGCCCTTTGAACTGGGACTGGAAGTTATCCTACTGATTTGGTCCTCTACTGAGCCAGGATTGAGGGTCTTAGTTACTGGTTTGCTGTGATTAACACCCTCTCACTGGCTTTCCCAAAATCTATCTGAGGTGGGCTGAACACTCTTTTCACCCCAGTGAGATTGACCTTTCTTGAAGATTTTCAGTCTATCTTGAGCTGGACAGTGATTTCATTCCATAATACTTTGTTCAGAGGCTTGATTTCATGTGTTTTTTGAGGGAAATTGGGAGAGCTTTAGCATTTTCCTGACTTAACTCCACCATCTTGGCTCCCCACCTAGAGAAAGTGGAGTGACATACCAGGAAGAACAAGGTGGCCATTGTCACCAGAATGCAGGGTAGGTAACATGAGAAAGTGAAGAATGTAAGATATTTATCTCTGAAGAGAAAAAAAAAAACATAGATGGGATTAGTGCCACAATAAAAGCCTGCTCTCTATAGCCTAATGAAGAAGAAGAAGAACAAGAACAAGAAGAACAAGAACAAGAAGAAAGAGAGGAAAAAGAACAGTGAGAAGAGGAAGGAGTAGTGGAATTAGAAGGGTTATGAAAAGAAGAAAAAGAAGAACAACAAGAGGAAAAAGAACAGTGAGAAGAGGAAGGAGAAGGACAAGGAAAAGGAGGAGGTGAAACAAAGTAGAAGAAAATGGAGGAAAAGAAGAATCCTAATTTTTTTTCTAGATTTCCTAGCATCGTATACTACAAAATGAGACAGTGATACTGAGCAGAGAATTTATCTAGGAATGAAGAAAATGAAGTTAGGGAAGACTTTTTTTCTTATTTAATCTCCCTCAAATTTAAGTGCTGTGAACAGGTTAAAGAAAAATGAAAGATACCAGTAAATGGAGTTTTATTTTGTGTCCTTGCCTACTATATGGGAATGTTTTTCTTCCCTCTTGGAAGAAGTGAAAAGAGTCTTAAAATCTCAAAGAATCATAACAGCATAGTGGGTTTTCTCAGGACAATTCCTATTTGAACTCCATTGAACAAAATTAGAATGGGATAGCATGCATTCATATTTGCTCATGATGTACAGTATTCATCATTTTTCTTTATTTTGATAAACACTATATGTTTAAAAAAGATAGGTATCATTTTCTTCATTTTACAGATATGAAACCTAAAGCTCAGAATCATGCCTTAATTAACTCTATAGACTTACATATCACCCACAACTAGGTAACACTACTAATGATAGCTACCATTTATACTTTGTGGTCTAAAAATGATGTGCCTTTTAATCCTTAAAATAAAAATATCAACATTAACATCATTGACAGCAACAAGAATAATATTTATTTGGCCTTTGAAAATTTGCAGATTGTTATGTTCATTTTACATATGAAGAAAGTCAACATAAGGGAAGTGATGTGATTTGCCCAGGTTCATACAATTAGTATGAGATACGAGAAGCCAGATATTCTGTTCTAATTTCAGCACTCTATAGTATGCAATATTGATGGAGCTGAAAAAAAAGTCCATATTTTCTCAGTACTTTAATATAAAAATCTGTCCCAACCATATAGACATAAAATGCTCAATTTTCTGTTTTTCTAGTTCATTTTTATTCAAATTTCCTAAAATCTCATATATTAACACTGTAGAGAAGTATCAAAATCTGATCAAACCCTACCCCTCACTGAAAAATAAATAAATATAAAAAATCTTCAAAAGAGATTGATATAAATTATTTTATATAAGGAAGGTATCCCCAAATGCTTCTAATTGATTCACAACCTAATACATTTTTCCTGTGGACCAGGGATGTAGTCAAATAGAAAGTGGAAATATCAAACATCAATAACTAACATTTCAGTGAATGGGTGAAATTCAAGGGATTATTATGCATATCGCTGTGAATAAAAATCCTTCAGAAGAAATGGAATAGCTTGAATAATCAATAAAAGAGGAGAAAATTGTACTAGAGTATAATCCAAGTAACGGATTGATATCTGCTTGTGTCCAAGACAAATTGTTCATTATCATAGGTATAAAAGTTTGTCCTCCAACCATTGATGCTAAGAAGCCAAAGTTGATCAGTTCTATGAAAACCTACAACATTTTCTATAAATAATGCCCCCAAAATTCACATTCATTATAAGAGATTAGAATGTTAAAATAAAAATTGAAATAATAGGCAAGTTTGGCCTTGTAGTGCAAAATGAAAAAAAAAAGCTTAATAGAGTTTTACTGTGATAACTTACTGGTCATATCAAACACTTTTTTTTTCAACAAAAGAAAAGGTGATTCTATACATGGACTTCACCAGACGGTCAATAGGAAAATCATATTGATCTTATACATTGTAGCCAAAGGTCAAGAAAGCCCATCAAGCCAGTCAATAAAGACATGGAGATGACTATGAATACATTATGAGCTTATTGAAAAATTCATACTTAAATTGAAGAAAGAAGGGAAAACTATCTGATCATGTAAGTATCATTGGAATGACATCCCTTATACCCAGAAGGGATAGCGATGGATAGATTAAAGGAATTACATCTGGTATACAGAGTGTCCAAAGAACTATGGATAGAGGTTTACAATATTACACAAGAGGCAGAAACAGAAAAAAAAATTCAAAGGAAAAAAAGAGTAAAAAAGCAAAGAAGTTTTACAAATAGCTGAGGAAAGAAGAAAGGGAAATATACACCCAGGTGAATGAAGAATTTCAGAAAACAGTGAGAAGAAATAAATTTTTCTTTAGTGAATAATGCGGAGATATAGAAGACAATAGAATGATGAAGACAAATCTCTTCAGGAAAATTATATGTATCAAGGGAATCTTTCGTGAAAAGTGGACATGATAAAAGACATAATTGGTTAAGACTTACCAGAATCAAAAGGGATTAAGAAGAGGTGGCAAGAATATACAGATGAACTATATAAGAACAATCTTAACATTATCCATAGCTATAAGGGTACAGCTACTGATTTAGTCAGAAATCCTGAAGAAAAAAATAAAGTGGACCTTAGGAAAATATTAACAATGAAGCTAGTGAAAGTTATGGAATTCTAGCTAAGCTGTTTAAAATTGTAAAACATGCTGCTTTTTAAAATGTTGCTGTCAATATGCCAACAAATTTGGAAAACTCAACAGAAGTCACTGGATTAGAAACAGTTCACATTCTAATGCTAAAGAATACATTGCCAAAGAATGTTCATATTATGAAACAGTTGTGCTCATTTTTCATGTCAGCGAGAATATATTTAAGATTTTGCAGGGTAGGTTTCAACAATATGTGAACTACCAGAAGAGTATATTTGGCTTTCAGAGGCAGAGAAACTACAAGTCAAATTGCTAACATTTACTGGATTATGGAGAAAGCAAGAGAGTCCCAGAAAAAGAAAAAAAAACACTATTTTTGCTTCATCTATTACATTAAAGTCACAAAAATATGTGGCAATTACTCAAAGAGAGAGGAGTACTAGATCATATTACTTGTCTCCTGAGGAACCTGAGGAATATGTATGCAGGCCAAGAAGCAACAGTTAGAACATGGGACAACTGATTAGTTTAAGATTGGGAAAAAAAGTATGGCAAGGATGTATATTGTTACCATATTTATTTAACTTATGTGCAGAATACATCATATGAAATGCCAGACTAGATGAAGCAAAATTTGGAATTAGGGTTGCTGGGAGAAATTTCAACAATTTTAGATGTGCAAATGATCCACCCTGATGGCAGAAAATGTAGAAAAATTAAGAAACCTCTTGATAAAATTAAAACTAAATATTAAACACACATACATACACACAAGATCCTGGCAACTGGTCCCATCACTTACTGGCAAACAGAGGGAGAATATTGGAAGCAATGTCAAAAATATTCTTAGGTTCAAAGTTGCTGATGGCAACAGCAGCCTAACTAAAAATTGCTTGCTTCCTATAAGAACTTTGGTAAGTCTGTCTAGCAAATTAAATAGCTGAGACAAATCCATAATCAAAGCAATGGTTTTTCCAGTATCATTGTATGTATGACAGTCAGATTATGAGGTTGAGTGCTGCAGCATTCATGTTTTTTAATTGTTGAGAAAACTTTTTAAAATAGCAAGAGGGTCAAATCACTCAGTACTTAAAAAATTAATACAAACTATTCATTGGAAGGACAAATACTGAAGCTGAAGCCTTCATACTTTTAATATACCTAATGGAAAGACAGGACTCATTCCAAAAGACCCTGATGCTGGGAAAGATTGAAAGCACAAAGAGAAGAGAGTAGTAGAGATGAGATGGCTAGAATGCATCACAAAAGAAATAAATATGAACTCACAGAATTTCAGAGATATTAGGTAGATGGAGACACAAAAAGTCAGACACAACTGAATGACTAAACAATGAAAACATTTTTGGCATGTGTTTTGCAATGGCTAAAGAGCTAGTCTCAGAGTCAGGAAGATTGAGTTCAAGTTCCAATTTTGATGTAAGTTGGCTATATAACAGTATACAAATTTTACTCCTTTTCTCTTGGGTTAAGTTTTAATTAAAGTCTTTTAATTCAGAAACTATCACTTTAAAATTTGTATCTCTAGTACCTAGCACAGAGCCTGGCATATGACCGATATGGAATAAATATTTCTAGGCTATTTGATTATCAAAGTTTTTCTATACTTTTTTATTGAGTGTCAAAATCATCATTTAAAATTAATGATTTATTATGGAAATGTATCTTAAAGATTCTGAAAGGGGTTATTCATATAAATATGCAAGGAAACCATGCTTATTCTGGATATTATTTCTTGCAGTTACCCATGCCTGGAATATACTCCATTTTCATATTTTCCTCCTGGCTTTCTTTGGGCCCAAGCTAATGTCCATCTTCTATAAGAAGCCTTTCCAGAGTGGTCTTAATGTTAGTGCTTTTGCTCAATTTTAAATGATGCTATATGCATCTTGTTTGTATGTAGTTGTTTATATGTTGCCTTCTCTGTTAGATTGGGAGTTTCATGTAAGTGAGAACTATTTTCTGCCTTTTCTTTGTTTGGAACATAGTAGATGGTTTAACATGTTTAATAATTAACAGTCTGGAACAGATACTGAAGAGCAAATCATTCTTTTGCTAATAAAACTGTGAAAGTAAGTCTTTGCAAATTCTTGGAAGTGTTCAAATCAGATGAATATTTATTCAAAAGCCCTATTTTTTTCATTTAAAGGCTTTTATTTCAATTTCATTTTACATAATTTCTTTCCTTGAGAAATAGCTCCTGCAAATATCACTAGGTGTAAAACTAGCATTAATTCAGTTTTTCCCCCAATGAACGCTGACTCTCATAATTTGAGACCAAAGAAACATCATAAAGACTAAGGATATTTTCTTCATTTTCTGCAAGGATTGTTGTGAGCTGCAATTGGAGCTTTTATTTCCTCTGTATCCACTGAAATGATCTATCTAAAGGTATGCAAAAATCTTTTGAAATATTAACTAAGGAATGTGTCATTTTAACAATAAACAATGTATTTTAAAGTGCACATAATTTGTTTTTGTGTGTTAAACAACATTTTGGTTTACATCTTTAAAAATTCTGCCTAAAAGTCAAAAAAAGGTCACCCTAAATGCATTGTGCCTAATAATAAATTTATGATGCAGACACAAATGAGTCCTTTATTTTCCCCTTTAATTAAAGGGGAAAAAACAGCTTATGCCTCTATCTGTATTTAAAATGCAAAAACTAATGTATGAGTTTGACTAAATGGGTTATTTAAAATGCATATTTATTATACTTGAGCAAATCAGACTTAGGTAAATACAAATAAGAGATTATCCTCATTAATTCTGCCCAGTTTTCTTTCATTCCCTTAACAAGGGTAATAGATCTGCATAATAGTCTGCTTGATTGTTCAATGTGGCTATAGAAAATAAATCCATAACATTTGTATACCATGTGTAAGGTAGTGTCAAATTGTTAGAAAATGCTTAAGAAGGTAGAGAAGAAAGATATTCACCTGTTATCAAAAAGTTTACAATCTAGTGTAAGATTGGAAAGATACACAAAAGACTATCCCATAAGGGATGTAGTTAAGGCACTATAACAGAGATAAAAGTTCCTAAGGAATTACAGAAGAAGGGAGTCTCATTTCTGGCTAGAAAGATCAGTAAATTTCCATTGAAGAAGTAGATTTTTTTTTTTTTTTTTTGGCTGAGGCAATTGGGGTTAAGTGACTTACCCAGGGTCACTCAGCTAGGAAGTGTTAAGTGTTTGAGACCAGATTTGAGCTCAAATCCTCCTGATTTCATGGCCGATGCTCTATCCACTGCACCAACTAATTGCCCTGGAAGTAGCATTTTCACTTATATTAATATATATTACATATATATATATATTACACATTATTTATAATATATATTATATATCATATATTACATTAATCACACAGGATTATGATAAACAGAGACAAGAGGAAAAGTATTCTAGGCAAATATATCTAAGTAAACTAGTCACAGGAAGAAGTTAAGTGATTTTCTGGAAGAATAGGACATAGTTCTTTTTGCCAGCAGCGTAGAACACATAAAGGATAAAGATGACCAAGTAATGAAAGGTGTTGAATGCAGTACTAAAAGGCTTGAACTTTATTCAGAGAAATTACTGATGTGTCCATATAAAAAGTTAGAGATGATCAAATTTGGATTTTCAGGGTATTATTTTGAAAGAGAATAGGAAGAACAGGAGACTAATGGTTGCATTAATGTAGGAGAAGCAAAGATGCTCTTAAATAGTTTTATGGTATGTCCAATATAATGGGCAGAATGCCAGGCCTGAAGGTACAAGATCAAATCTGGTATCAGACATTTTCTAGCTGTGTGATTCTGGGCAAATGATTCAATCTTTTTTTTGCCTCAGTTCTTCATCTGTAAAATAAGGTGGAAAGAAAAATGACAAACCACTTGGGAATCTTCCCCAAGGAAACACAAAATGGAGTTACAAAGAGTCAAGTTGAAATCACTGAGTAGCAAAACAAAAAAAATGGAATTTTTGTCTGATTAAATAGACATGAATACAGTATTTGGCATGATAGCTAATAAATGTTTGCTGATATGTATATGATAGAGAGAGAGAGACAGAGAGAGAGAGAGAGAGAGAGAGAGAGAGAGAGAGAGAGAGAGAAGGAAGTTAAATATTTGATTGAATTTAACAAAAAAATTTTCATGATCTTATAATCTGGAAAGCAGTGTGGTAGTTTTAGGGAATATAGTTATGAAAAAAAAAGAATGGTACTTCCCCCTAAGGAACTTGCAGTATAGCAGGTGAAATATAATTATTTCCAGCACTGACTTATTTTCTGAGTTTCAAATCTGCATTTCCAGCTGGCTTTGGGATAATTTTCCCCACTGGCTCCTACAGCTCAGTATGTTGAAAATCAAGTTTCTTGCCTTTCTCCAAGAACACATTTCTCCTGACTTTACTATTTCTGAAATGGACAATACTCCTTAAAGAGCCTCTCAGGCTCCTGTAATCTTGGTGTTATCTTTGACTCTTCTCTTTACTTTTATATGGAATGACCTCCACAATATTAAATCCTTCTCCACACTATTGTTGTCATTAGTTTCCTATTTTTTATGTCACGATATGAGTAGAGTAATTTATTACTACTTTGCCTAGATGATTACCATAGCCCCAATAGGTTTTTTTGCCTCCTGTAGTACAGTGAAAAAAGTTTTATATTGGAATCAGAGGACTTGAGTTCATATCTTCATTCTTCAAATTACTGTCCATGTGAAGCTGCTTAGCAACTCTGATTATATCTTCTTCAAATAAAAAATAAGATAATTGTAGTACCTGTCATCTAAGAGATCACTTGTAGCTCTAATATTTGATTTGATGATAGTAATAGCTAATAATGATAGCTAACATTCAAATAGTGGCTAATATGTATCAAACATTTTGCTAAATGTTTTATATATAACTCATTTGAAATTTACAATAACTCTAGGAGGTAAATGAAATAATTATACTTATTTTGCAGATGAGATTTAAGTGACTTGCCCAGGGTCATAAGGTTGAACTCAATAACTATGTTGCTTTTGAGACTAATTAGTTCTCTCTGGGGTTATTTTGAGAGGAAATGTGTTATAACAAAAAGATCACTAAACTTTAGAGGCAGAGGATTAAGAATGATTTGACAACAATTCCTAAGGAAAAGGTCGGGATATTTTGATGCCATTGAAAATCTGACTCTAAATCCTGACTCTGCCTTTTATTCCCTGCATTGATTTACACAAGTCATTTCACTTTCATAATCTATATATTGAGGGGCATTGGATAAAAAAAAATTCTAAGGTTTAGTTATGGCTTACATCATATGTGAGTTGCTTTCTCTGTTATCTGCTATCAGGTTTGCTTCTCTTGAGCATCTCTTGGGCATGCTTGAAAGGCATGGCTCCAGGGTATTCAGAGATGTTTATACCTTGCCTAACCCTTACAATTCTACGCCCAAAGCACATCTTCTATGGAACCAGTTTTGTAGTACCTGATGCTCAGCCCCCAAATTCTTGATTCCCAACTATAGTCATCTAGTTTAAAATCTGGTTTCTCTTCTTAAAGAAGGCCACAGAAATTACCTCTTCCTCAAGCTTTATGTTTACAGAATGGAACTCTAAAAGGTCAAACAAATATGTGGAGGTACATATCCTCTACCTCATTCCCGTTGAGGGACTTTGTAGAGATAAAACAACTGAGTGTGTGAGTTGGAAAGGTCAGATCCTACTGTCTGCTGAATATCTGTGCCATGGCTAATATTACAACAAAATTCTGAACACTGTATCCAAAGTAGATTTTGTCTTTTATCCCTGAGCTTCACTTTCCCTTTTAATTTCATTGTTTTTACCTTAGTGCTTTCACTCAGGAAATCTTTCACATCTAACATTTTGTTATTGACTGACCTCTCCCCTTTACACATTTCTCATATATAGCTAGTGGCCAAGTTCTATTATATCTACTTCTGCACTGTCTGCCATTCCCTCCTCCTCACTCGCATTGTCACTACCCTATTTCTTAGCAGATTCCTAGACTACTAAACTGACTCCTTAAGAGATCTTTCAGTGGTATGGTAGTAAACGTTTAACAAATTTTTTTTTTTAGGGGAAACTATATACAATAATTGTTGTTGCTTAGCCATTTAGCCAAGTCCAATTCTTTGGGCCTACATTTAGGGTTTTCCTGGCAAAGATACTTGAATGGTTTGCCATTTATTTCTCCAATTTTTTTTACTTACAAAAAAACCTGAGGTAAGTGACTTACCCAGGGTCATACAGCACACTATTGAATGTATCCTACATTATTACTATTTGGTTAGACAACTAACAAAATAATAATTAAAAATTCAACTTGCAGTCTTTACCTATTTTCAAGGCATATATGTTGGCTCCAGGATAATACTTTCTGCTAGTAATCTTTGCATTTTAATCCTTCTTTTTGTATTATCCCAAGAATAATGATTCTTATGAATTGATTTGCTCATGTTGCTCTCACAATAAGTAAATTCAATGATTCCCTCTTACAAAGTCAATTTCAAGCTTCTTTAAAAGACATGCAAATCTTTATACAAACTAAATCATTTAACCTTTCTATTTTTTACTTTATATTATTGTTCCCTTAAAATCTATTTTATTTTTCTCAATTACATGTAAACAAACATTTTTGACATTTGAAAAATTGAGTTACATCTTTTTCTCTTTCCCTATATTTCTGCCCCCTCTTTGTCAAGGCAAGCAATTTATTTAGATTATTGTGTGGAGTCATGCAAAACATTTCCATATTACTCATGTTATGAAAAAAGGAAAAGTTAAGAAACACAAGAATAATAGAGGTTTTTTTTAAAGTGTTTCAATTTGCATTTGGGCTCCATCAGTTCTTTCTCTGAAGGTGGATAGCATGTTAAATCATAAATATTCTGGAATTATATTGGATTTTAATATTGCTGAGACTAACTAAACCATTCACACTCTATCGGAGTACAATATTTCTATGATTGTGTACAATGTTGTCCTGGTACTAATAACTTCAATTTGTAACAGTTCATATCTGTCTTCTAAGGGTTTTCTGAAACCACCTTTCTTTTCATTTCTTAGAATACAATAGTATTCCAATAGACATATTGCTGGATTAAAGAGTATGCAAAGTTTTACAATTCTTTAAGCATAGTTCCACATTGTTCTCTGGAATGATTAAATCAGATCACAACTCCACCAAATAGTGTGTTACCATCCCTGCTTTCCCAGAATCCCTCCAACATTTTTTATTCCTCTTTTCTTTCATATTAGTCAATCTAATAGGTATGAAATGGTGTCTCAGAGTTTTTTTTTTTTTTACTTTGTATGTCTGCAATCAATTACAATTCACAGTATTTTTATATGACTATAGATCACTTTGATTTCTTCATCTGAAAACTACCTGCTCATATCATTTTATGATTTGTCAATAGAGGAAAGACTTATATTCTTATAAATTTTACTCTGTTTTCTATATATTAGAAAAATGAGATGAATGGATAGATTTCAGAAAAACTTAGAAAGAGTTATTTGAACTGATGCTGAGTTAAGTGAGCAGAATGAGAACATTATACACAGTAACAGCAACATTATGTGATAATTTACTATGGTAGAATTAGCTCTTCTCAACAAAATGGTGATTCAAGACAATTCCAAAACACTTCTGATAGAAAAATTCTATCCACATCCAGAAAAAAGAATTATGAAATTTGAATGCAGATCAAGGCATACTATTTTCACTTTATTTTTTTTTCTTATTCCTGATTTTTTCCTTTTGTTTTGATTCTTTTTTCACCATTTGACTCATGGAAATCTGTTTAATATAATTATATATGCATAACATTTATCTAATTGTTGTCTTTGGGAGGGGAGAAGAGGAGAGAATAATTTGAAACTCACAATTTTATAAAATGAATATTGAAAATTATCTTTACATGTATTTAGAAAAAAATAAAATACTACTAAGTAGGGGGGAAAGAAAAATTTATTCACAGTTTCTTGCCTTCTTTCTAATCTTGGTATTGGTTGTTTTTGTACAAAATCTTTTTATAATTTTATGTAATCATACCTATCCATTTTACATCCTGTAGTAGTCTCTCTTGTTTGGTTATAAATTCTTCCCTTATTTTTACATCTGACAAATAAAGTATTCCATGCTCCCTTAATTTGTTTATGATATTACCCCTTATATGTATCATATACCTATTTTGAATTTAGTTTGATATTTAGTGTAAGATATTAATCTTTATGTGGCTTCTGACAAACTACTTTCCAGTTTTCCCAGGAATTTTGGTCAAATACTGATTTCTTCTTGAACAAAACTTTTTTGAGTGTGTCAAGCACTATTTTTCTTTTCTTTCTTTCTTTCTTTTATTTATTTATTATTTTTCCACAGTTATATTCAAAACAAAAAAAAAACAATTACTTTTGTTTTTTAAGCTTTTGAATTCTAAGTTTTCTCCATTATCCCCACCCACAATTAAGAAACCCCATATGAAGTTATACAAAACATTTCCATAGAAGTCAAGTTGTGAAAGAAAACACAGATTTCCTACCCAGATGAAAATTAAAACAAGAAAAATTAACTTTTAAAAAAGAGAGAGAGAGAGAAAAGACCTACTTTTCTATGTTCATTTACTGCTGTGTATTTTGTAACTAGTCTGTTCCAAAGATCCACCATTCTATTTCATATGCAGTACCAAATAATTTTGATGGTTATTGCTTTGTAATATAGTTTGAGATATGGTAGTGCTAAATCACCTTCCTTGAGATTTTTTTCATTGATTCTTTTAATATTCTTGACCTTTTGTTCTTCTAGATATTGTTCATTTGATTGGTATGGCAATGAATACATAAATTAATTTAGGCAATATTGTTGTTTTTATTATAATTGCCTAGGGTACTTATAAACAATTAATATTTCTCTAATTATTTATATTTGACTTTATTTGTGGGAAAAGTGTTTTGTAATTGTATCCATATAGTTCCTGAGTTTGCTTTGGCAAATAGACTCCCAAGTATTTAATATTGTTTACAGGTCTTTTAAGTGTAATTTCTCTTTTCATCTCTTGCTGCTTGACTTTGTTGGTAATATATTGAATTATTTATGATTTATTAGAGTTTATATTATATTCTTTAACTGCTGAAATTGTTAATTATTTCAATTAGTTTTTTAATTGATTCTCTGGGATTAATAAAGTATACCATCATTTCAATAGCAAAGAGCAATAATTTTGTTTCTTCATTTTGTATTCTACTTCCTTAAATTTCTTCTTGTCTTATTGTCATAGTTATTACTTCTAGAATAATATTAAATAATGGTGTTGATAATAAATATACTTGCAAACCTCTGATTTTATTGGAAAGGCTTCTAACTTATTCCCATTACAGATATGCTTGCTTATGGTTTATATAAATATTATTTGTCAGTTTAAGAAAGCACCATTTATTTTTATGCTTTCTACTGTTTTTGATAGAAATGTCTATTGTTTTTGTCAAAAGCTTATGATAATATATGTGATAATCATAGAATTTTGATAAATCATATGATAATCATATAATTTTTGTTGTTTTTATCCTTGATGTGGTCATTTAGGCCAGTAGTATTCCTAATACTGAGCCAGCCCTAAGTTCCTGGGATATGCTGTATGCTATTTGTGGTTTATTGCTATAATCTCCTTGTTAAAATTTAATTTAACATTTTTGCATTGTCACTTATTAAGGAAACTAGTCTATTGGTTTTTTCCCCTTTTTTCTATTCCTGGTTTATTTGGTATAGAATATGGTAGGACTCATTGTTTACTTATTTTTTCCAAATAGTTTCCAAATAGTTTTAATTGTGCTTTAAATATTTAATAGAATTCAATTTTTACTCTATCTCATCCTGGAGATTTTTTCTTAGGGAGTTCATTGATGAAGTCTCCAATTTCTTTATTCCAAGATAGAGTTATTTAAATGTTTTATTTATTTTGCTAATCATCTGGACAATTTATGTATTTTAAAATATTTATCTATTTCAGTGGTTTCCGCACTTGCCCTAATACATGGTAATATGTTGTTTTGTGAATACTCTGTTTTATTCCATTACATTCCATTATTGCATATGCTCCTTTCTATTCCATTCAATTTTCTCCAGAGGCTGATTATATCTAACTTTTCTAAAATTTTATTTTCCTTCTTACCTATTTTTTTGATTATTTTGTACTAAATAAATTCACAAAATTTTGAGAGGGAAAAGTTGAGGTTCCCCATTAGTATAGTTTTACTATCTATTTTATCCTGTAAATCATTCAACTTTTCCTTTAAGAATTTGGATGCTATGCCATTTGGTGCATATATGATTACATTAGTGTTATTTCATTGTCTGTGGTACCTTTCAGCAAAAGGTAGTTTCCATGCTTATCTTTTTAAATAAGATATATTTTTGTTTTGCTTTATTTGAGATCATGATTGCTACCCCTCTTTTTTTTTAACCTTGGCTGAAGCACAATAGAATTTTCTTAAGCTTTTTATTTTTATTCTATGTAATCACTGTTTCAAGTATGTATTTGTATTTTTATTCATTTTTGTAAATAATATAATGTTTTTTCAGGTTTCTAACCCATTTTACTACCCTCTTCTTTTTCTTGGTGAATTCATTCGTTTCAGATTCACAGTTATGATTATTAATGACAGATGTCTCTCTCTCTATTCTATTTTCCTCTGTTTATTCTTCTTTCTCTCTTTTTACCCTATCCTTCTTCAAAAATCTGTTTTGGTGCTTATTACTACTACTCTTAATTCACCTTCCCATCTATCAGACCCTTTCTACTTATCTTTTCTCCTTCTCCTCCTATATTCCTATAAAGTAAGATTCAATATGCAGGTGGATATGAATGCTGTTCCCTCTTTTAGATGATTCTAATGATAATAAGGTTGAAGCATGGCCCACCCCACCCTCACCCCCACATTAATTTCCTTTCATTTTGTAACCCTTATTTTTGTGCATCTTTTCAATGGATAATTTCCCCCATTCTTTTTTTCCCTTCATTACTTCTAATGCATCATTCATTCTCATCCCTTAATTTTATTTTTAAAATTATTCCATCTTAGTCAATTTATACCCATTCTCTATCTATGTATATTTCATCTAACTGACCTAATAAAGATGGAGTTTTTAGGAGTTACAATTATCATCTGCCTATATAGTAATATAAACCTCTTGTTCTTATTGGTTTTCTTATTTCTCTTGTGTATTTACCTTTTAATGCTTTTATTGAATCTTATATTTGAAAGTGAGATTTTTTATTCAGCTTTGGTCTTTTTATTAAAAAACATGAAAGTCCTCTATTTCATTAAATATCACCCCCACACCTTAGTTCCTTTGCCTTCCAGAATATCATATTCTAATTTCTCCATTTCCTTAATGTAGAAGCTGCTAGATATTCTGTTATCTTGATTATGGTGCCACAATATTTTAAAAATTAATTTATATAATATTTTCCTCAGTCCTATTTGAAACAATTTTTATATTTCTTTTAAAACTTTTGGATTCCAGATTCTCTCCCACCCCTACCTCCCATGAAGAAACTGCATGTGAAATTATGCAAAACAATTTCAAAGAAGTCATGTTGTGAAAGAAAATATATCTCCTACCATAATGAAAAACATTCAAGAAAAAATAAATTGAAACAGGGAGGGAGGGAAGAGGGAAGAGAGGGGGAATGAGGAGGAGGAGGAAGAGAAGGAGGAGGAAGAGGAAGAGGAGGAGAAGAACAGAAAGAGAGAGAGAGAGAGAGAGAGAGAGAGAATGCTTCAGCTTGTATTCAGATACAATCAATTCCTTCATTTTGTTTTCTGTGTATGCAAAGGATTTTTTATCATGAATTCTTTAGAATGGTCATGGATCATTGTACTACTGAGAATAGCAAAGTCATTTACAATGAGTCATCCTACACCATTGTTATTACTTTGTAGACAGTGCCTTTCACTTTGTTTGAGTTTATGGAGGACTTTCCAGATTTTTTCTGAGAGCCTTCTCATCATTTACAGGGAACAATAATATTCTATCACAAACATAAAACTTTTTTTAAATTTATTCAGCCATTCCCCAATTGGTGAGCATCTCCTCTTCTAACTGTCATAATAATGAGAATATTCTAATGAGTTACAAGTATCATTTTCCCATATAGGAATGTAAACAGATAAACCTTATTAAGTCCCTTATGATATCATATTCCAAGTCCTCCATCCTTTAATGTGCAATTGTTTTACCCTGAATGTAGTTCCACTATAATTGGATTGTTTCTTTCTAGATGCTTGGGATTTCTTCTCCCTGACCTGGGAGTTCTGGAATTTATATATAATATTCTTGAGAGTTTTCGTCTTGGAATTTTTTTTTCAAGAGATGATCAATGGATTCTCACAATGTCAATTTTACCTTCTGGTTCTAAAATATCAGGACAGTTTTCTTTAATAATTTCTTGAATGATGATGTCCAGGATCTTTTTATCATGACTTTCAGGTAGACAAACAATTTTTAAATTATCTCCCTTGAATCACTTTTCTAGATCAGTTGTTTTTCCTGTGAGATATTTCACATTTTTTTCAATTTTTATTTTTTTTAAATTTTGCGTTATTGTATCTTGATTTCTCATAAAGTCATTAGTTTCTATTTGCTTAATTTTACTTTTAAGGAGTTATTTTCCTCAGTGAACTTTTATACTTCCTTTCCTATTTGGCTGATTTTATCTTTTAAGGCATTCTTCTTTTCATTAGCTTTTTGTATTTCCTTTTGCACCACTTTTATTTTTTCCTTAATTTTTCCTTTATTTCTCTCACTCGATTTTCTTTTTTTTCTTTATAATTTAATTTATTTAGTATTTCCCCCAGTTACATTTAAACCATTTTTGTTTACATTTATTTTTTAAAACTTTTGAATTCCAGGTTCTCTCCCTTTTCCCTTCCCCTTTAAGAAACCACATGTGAAGTTATGCAAAACATTTTCATAAAATTCTGTGTGTGACCTGTCAGATTGGCTAAAATGACAGGAAATGATAATGATAGCTGTTGGAGGGGATGTGGGAAAACTGGGACACTGATACATTGTTGGTGGAACTGTGAACGGATCCAACCATTCTGGAGAGCAATTTGGAGCTATGCTCAAAAAGTTATCAAACAGTGCATACCCTTTGACCCAGCAGTGTTTCTACTGGGCCTATATCCCAAAGAGATTTTCAAGGAGGGAAAGGGACCCACATGTGCAAAAATGTTTGTGGCAGCCCTTTTTGTAGTGGCAAGAAACTGGAAATTGAAAAGATGCCCATTAATTGGAGAATGGCTGAATAAATTATGGTATATGAATGTTATGGAATATTATTGTTCTGTAAAAAATGACCAACAGGAGGATTTCAGAGAGGATTGGAGGGACTTGCATGAACTGATGCTGAGTGAAATCAGCAGAACCAGGAGAACATTATACACAGCAACAAGACTATACGATGATCAATTTTGATGGACATGGTTCTCTTCAACAATGATGTGATTCAAACCAGTTGTGCTGTGATGAAGATAGTCATATACATCCAGACAAAGGCCTGTGGGAACTGAGAGTGAACCACAACACAGCATTTTAACGCTTTCTGTGAATATTTCCATGCATTCTGTTTTCCTTCTTAGGTTGTTTTTTTCTTTTCTCTTTCTAGATCTGATGTTTCTTGTGCAGTAAGATAACTGTATAGATATGTATACATGTATTTTATTTGTCATATAATTTATCCTATCTAGCATGTATTAGATTACCTGTCATCTAGGGGTGGTGGGGGGGGAAGGAAGGGAAAAGCTTGGGGAAAAAAAGTTTTTGCAGAGGTCAATGTAGAAAAATCACTCATATGTTTTGTAAATAAAAAGCTTTTAATAAAAAAAAAATCTGTGTGTGAGAAATTTCTTATTTAAATTTCAAAATCTCTTTTTAGCTCCTCCAAAGCCTGAGACCAATTTTTATTTATTTTGAAGGCTTTGGATGTAGAACCTTTGACTTTATTTTCTTCTGAGTGTGTTTTGATCATCCTTATCACTATAGTCAATTTCCATAATAAGCACTTTTTTCTGTTGTCTGCTCATTTTCCTAGCCTATTACTTGGATTTTAACTCCTTGTTAAAGTTAGACTTTGTTTCCAGAGTGAAAGGCATTCTCTCAAGTTTCAGGGATTTTGTGCAGCTGTTTTCAAACTTCTGGGGACTTGTTCCCAAGCAAGCATTCTTTTCTGTCCTGGAATTGTTAGGAATGTCCCTGCCCCACTGTTAATTGCAAGATCAAGTATGCTAAAGCAACAGAGCCCTGCTTTGCTTGTGCTGGGGTTGGGGCTGAAACTGGAGCTGCCCTGGCATTGCCTGGGCTGAGTTTGCATGCTAGACTCCCACCCTGGTGACACAGACCTTTTCTGCTGATCTTTAAGTTGTCTTTGATTGGGAAATGTTCTATTCTGTCTTTTGGGGAGTTCTGATGCTCTAAAATTTGTTTAGATTCTTTAATGAATTTTAGAGTGATTTTGGAGAGAAGTTGTACAAGTTCCTGCTTTCACTTTGCCATTTTGTTTCTGCCTCTGGTGCTACATATTTGAATTGTTTCTTTCTGGTTCCTTGCAATGGTTTCTCTCTGACCTAGAAGCTCTGAAATTTGGCTATCCGATTCCTGAGAGTCTCATTCAGGAGATGACTGGTGGAGTTTTTCAGTTCCTATTTTACCTTCTGGTTTTAGGATATTAGGAAAATTTTTCTTTGATAATTTCTTGAAATATTATGTCTCAGCTCTTTTTGATCAGGGCTTTCAGATAGTTCACCGATTCCTATATCTCTCCTTGATTTGATTTCCATGTCCATTGTTTTTCTAATTAGACACTGTTTCCCAGTGTCTTATGGCATTACCTTCCACTTATGAAATTCTAATTTTTAAGTCATTAAATTTCTTTAGTGATTTTTTTTTTCTGAGACAATTGGGATTAAGTGACTTGCCTGGGGTCACACAGCTAGGAAGTGTTTAGTGTCTAAGGTCAGATTTGAACTCATGTCCTCCTGACTTCAGGGCTGGTGCTCTATCCACTGAGTCACCTAGCTGCCCTGTTATCTCTCTTTTAGTGGGAGATCTTCATTCTAGGTGATCTGATATATTTTGTACTATGAATACCTTCTCTGATTTCTATTTTTGCTGTGATTTGAATGTTAGTTTCTTTGCTCTTCACTATGTGTATTCATGTGAAACTGATATATGGTGGGAAAGAAGTCAAGCTTTGAATATAGATCTTGGGATCCTGCTTGACCTCCAACAAAGCAATCAGAATTTAACTTGATCCTAGTCATACTCTCCTAGATGAACAATATTTAAGGAAGCAGATATTATACTTTTAGCCTGGTGCCTTCTCTTTGTGGAGAATAGAGTAGCCTTTAGTCCTAACTTTAGGCTTCTCCTCCAACAGAAATTACAGTCTTCCTTAGAGAAAAAAAAATGTGGGAGAGAGGATAGAGATATCTATTCTGCCTCTATTTGAGTTACATGCAATGACATGACTTACCATAATGATCTTTGTTAAATTGATGTTAATGAATTTTTTCACCATCTACTGGACATAGCTGGTTGTGGGCTCCAACTTGCTGTTTCCCCCAAGCTTTTCTTGGTCCTTCTGTTTTTGGGACCACCACTGCAAAAATCCTGTAGGATTAGGCTGGTGGGGTAAGGGTAAATAATGTGTCTGCTACTTTTACCTTTTAAAACTGAGAAAAGGTTTAATGACCCTTATTTTGTTTTTATTTTGTTTCTATTGAAGCCTATCTTAAAGCTTTCTATGGTTATTCTTTTTTGCTTTATTTGAAGCATTTTCTTAGAAGTCTTAGGGGACAGGTGAATATAATTGGAACCTCTATGTAATCACATTTTAATATACATGACTACTAACTGTTCAGGGACTGGGCATGCCATTTCTTGCTTCAATGCTTTCATACATTTACTCTATCTCTTATATCTAGAATATACTGTTTCAATAACTCTTCTTGCCAATATCTTATCTTTTTCTTGAAGGCTAAATTTGAGTGTTACCTCTTCATATAAGGTACTTTCTTTGATCCATTGAGATGAAAGGATTCTTTCCCTTATCCAATCTTATTAGAACACCTCCTGCATCTTCTTTACCTCCATCATATTATATTTTCTATTATACTAATCTCCAGCATTATGCCCATTAAAAGATGTTAAAATCTTTGAGTTCAAGGACTGTCATTTTTCAATATTATAACCCCAATTCTTAGCAGCATTTGTAACATCTTTTCAGAATTTTCATAAACATTTGTTAAATTTCATTGAAAGATGGTAGTAAGATGGTAAGGAAACCACTCTCTGGAGCTCTGCTGGGCATGCTTTTCACTAAAAGCAGGACAATTGATAATTATTGTTGCAGTTAGTGAAAATAAATGAAGGAAGAGGTAATGAATCAAATTAGAGCCCGTAAGGAAAAACTAGAAAGGAGAATAACCACTTTAGGACAAAAGCTAGAAAACCTTCCTAAAGTCAGCTTGAATAAAAGAAAAAGAATTCACATTCATTGGTACAACACTAAATATTAGAATAAAGTGAAAAGACAAACAAATTACTTTGAATATTTGAAAAGTTAGAATAATCAATAAAAATACTGGCCAATAAGGAAGAACTGTTTATTAAAGTAGAACTGAGAAAATATCTTGACATGAATTAGGCGGTCAGTCTGTATTTTTTTTTTTTTTACAGAATAGGAGGAGAGTACAGCAAATAAGCATTTGTTGACTCACACTAGATTTTGAAAAAACAGATTTGACAAAGTTAAAAAAAAAGATAGATTGCATCTCATGGCCTAAAATTTTTACAGAACACAGAAAGCCTATAAAACGATGAGGGTACTCCCAAGGATGGAATTCTGAGCACACAAAGACACAATGCTTTGATAATACAACAAAGGAGAAGTAGTAGAACAAGGATTGACCCATTTAAATTTTAAAAGAAGTCTCACAGAAGATTAAATTAAATGATTAAATTAGGATGATGCAGAATGTTGCAGTTCTCTAAGCAGTGTCCCAAAAATCTTAGAGCAGTGAAGATGCTTTTGGCTATTAAAATTTTAATAGCTTGAAACTGTTCTAAGACTTTTGAGACATCTTTACAGTGATAGGAATGCTAAATCTTGGAAGAGACTGAGGCTTACAAAGAATATGAATAACCACAATCAGAACTTTCTATATGTCTAAAGTTCAATCTCTATTCATCATGTCTTATTTAGGTATCTGATCTAGAAAATAGAAAATTAACTCACCTTCAAATAACAAAAGCACTGATCAGTTTTTTGATCATTTATTTATATTATTCACATGTGACTACATAATTATTAATGCAAGGAAGATAATCTATATAGAGCCCACATGTCACTGATAAAAATAGCCTTTCTCTTATTTGGGGAATAATAATATCAAACAACCACAAGAACAGATGTTCAAAGGTTTTTCTAAACCCTGATCTGATATTGTCTGACAGTTCCATCTATATTCTTAATACTATTCTATATCATATTTTAGCTATGAAATATATCCCTAATTTAAATATAAACATACATACAGTTTATGAATATCTATCTAGTCAGTCAACAATCATTTGCTAAGCTGCTTTTTTTATGGGCTAGACATTTTATTAAGCATTCAGAATAAAAAGAAAGGCAAAATACAATGCCTGCTAGGAAGGATCTCATAGTTAAATAGGGAAGAAAGAATTTCTTGGGGATAATAATATATGAATATAAATTTATGTCTCTATATATGATTAATTGCAGAAAATCAAAAGTGGGAAATCACTATCTTTAAGGGGGTTTAGAGAAAGCTTCATGGAGAAGGAGCTTTAGGGAAGCCTTGAAGGAAGCCAGAGAAGCCAGAAGATGGAGTTGCAGAGGAAGTTTCAGGCATGGGGGAGCAGCAAGTTAAAATGTCCAGAGATGAGAGATGGAATATTATTCTGGGGGGGAAAAACTTCAAGAGTACCAATGTCACTAGAGGACAAGGATATGGCAGTAGCAGAAATGGGGAAAGCAGTATATTATCAGACAATAAAAGGTAAATACTTACCAATCTGACCCCAGAATCACAATGAAAATTCAAAGTCTCAAGGATATTTTTTTAATATTCTGTGGACACACTAGAGAATCAATAGTTCCCAGCCACCAAAAAAACTAGAAAAAGAATGTAAATTATTTTTGAGGGGGTCAAAGAACCTTTATAGTATAGAGTTACCTCAACTATATTCATTATTTCAAATATTTTAATCTAGATACCCTTTGGGCACCACAAACTACTTAGCAACTTATAATTTACTAACCTTCACAAAATGTTTTTGATGACCCACAGTAAATATTATTATTTGTGAATATAATATAATTTTCCACACAGAGCTCTTTTGAAAGTACAGAGGCTTTTATGTAGAATCACTAAGGAAAACAATCTTAATTCAAGTTTCAGAAAGAAAGAAAAGGAGAAATGAGAAATACTTCAAGAAAGTCTTGATGGTCATTTTTTTTTTTTGCTGCTGCTGCTGCTCTAACCACTGCACCACTTAGCTGCCCTTGATGGTCAATTTTAAACAAATATAGGTATTATTTTTCTACTTCATCTCTTCTTCGGAATTTTCTTGTTTTTATCAATAGATTCTTCATTTCTCCAGTAACCCAATAATTCTCATTGTTCCTCTTGATTTCTGACTTTCTATCACCTCACAGATGCAATTAGTCACTGGGTCTTGTTCATTCTGCTCCAAAAATATCTCTTGTTCATGTCCTCTTCTCTTTATTCACATTATGCATTTCCCTAATGGAGGGCCTTATTACCTTTCACAAGAACTATTACAATTCTCTCCTGGTTTGTATCTTTTCCTTGTCTCATCTCTCTCTAATTCATCCTTCTCACAACTATTAAAGTGATATTTCTAAAGCACCCTTCACTATTTAATTCCTGTGATCACTAAACTATAATGCTCCCCATTGCCTTCAGAAGTAAATACCAACTACTCTCTTGGACATTCAAAGCTTTTTTATAATATGCTCAACCATCTCTAGCTTTAATATATGTTATTCTCTTTCAATCACTTTTCCATGAAGGTAATTTGTTATTCTTATTCGCCACATAGAGCACTCCATCTCCTATCATGCCATCTATCCCTCATGCATGTAATGGTCTCCCCTCTCTACTTATGCATCTTAGAATTTTTAGTTTTCTTCAAAACTCAACTCAAATGCTACTTCTTATGGGAGAATTTTTCTTTCTTCCAATAACCAATGTCCTCTCAAAGTACTGTGTATTATTTTCTTTTTTTTAATTTAATTTTATTTCTTTTATTAAAGCTTTTTATTTGTATAACATATATATGGATAGTTCCCCAACATTGATCTTTACAAAGCTTTCCATTACAAATTTTACCCCCAGTCCGCTCCCCTCCCCTAGATGGCAGGAAGTCCACTACATGTTAATAATGTTGAAATGCTTGAAAAGTTATGCAAGAAAAATCCTATCTACAAGAAAAAAAAAAGAATCAGAGAAAGGCAACACAATGCAAGCAAATGTCAATAGAGATCATGAAAATGTTACATATTTCATTTCCCTCTCTCTGGGTGTATATGGTTTTCTTCAGTGAAGAGTTGGAACTGGTTTGAGACAATTCTTTGTTGCAGAGAGCCATGTCCATCAGAACTGATCATCATGAAATACTGTTATTGTTGTGTATGATGATCTCCTGGTTCTGCTCATTTCACTCAGCATCAGTTCATGCAAGTCCCTCCAGGCCTCTCTGAAATCG
Organism: Myrmecobius fasciatus; assembly: GCA_023553655.1. NCBI lineage: Eukaryota > Metazoa > Chordata > Mammalia > Dasyuromorphia > Myrmecobiidae > Myrmecobius > Myrmecobius fasciatus. Next base: position 34,429 of record JAJPUD010008986.1, read on the forward strand.
TCCTGCTGGTCATTTCTTACAGAGCAATAATATTCCATAACATTCATATACCATAATTTATTCAGCCACTCTCCAATTGATGGGCATCCCTTCAGTTTCCAGTTTCTAGCCACTACAAAAAGGGCTGCCATAAACATTCTTGCACAGGTGGGTCCTTTTCCCTCCTCTAAGATCTCTTTGGGATATAGGCCCAGTAGAAACACTGCTGGGTCAAAGGGTATGCAAAGTTTGACAACTTTTTGAGCATAGCTCCAAATTGCTCTCCAGAATGGTTGGATCCGTTCACAGTTCCACCAACAATGTATTAGTGTCCCAGCCCTCCCACATCCCCTCCAACATTCATCGTTATCTTTTCCTGTCATTTTAGCCAATCTGACAGGTGTGTAGTGGTACCTCAGAGTTGTCTTAATTTACATTTCTCTGATCAATAGTGATTTGGAGACAAACTAAAACCATTCCCAATAAGATCAGGAGTGAAACAAGGCTGCTCACTGTCACTATTACTATTCAATATTGTATTAGAAATATTAGCTTTAGCAATAAGAGAAGAAAAAGAGATAAAAGGAATCAGAGTAGGTAATGAAGAAACCAAATTATCACTCTTTGCAGATGACATCATGGTATACTTAGAGAACCCTAGAGACTCAACTAAAAATCTACTAGAAACAATTCACAACTTTAGCAAAGTGGCATGATTCAAAATTAATCCAGATAAATCATCAGCATTTTTATATATTACCAACAAAGTTCAGCAGGAAGAGATGCAAAAAGAAATTCCACTCCAAATAGCAGATGATAGGATAAAATATTTGGGAATCTATCTGCCAAGGAAAAGTCAGAAACTATATAAACTAAATTACAAAACACTTTCCACACAAATAAAATCAGACCTAATCAATTGGAAAAATATTAAGTGCTCATGGGTAGGCAGAGCAAACATAATAAAAATGACAATACTACCCAAACTAATCTACTTATTTAGTGCCATACCAATCAAACTCCCAAGAAATTATTTTACAGATCTAGAAAAAATAGTAGCAAAGTTCATTTGGAAGAACAAAAGGTCTGTATATTATTTTCTATGCATATTATATAAACACATACCTACATATACACATGCATACATGTCTTCTCAAATAGAAAACAAACTTAATACTGAGAGAGATCGTGACTTTTATTATTGAATCATTCTCATTTACTACATTGCCTTGTAGATATCAATCAGTGAACAAGAATTTAGTAAGAACCTGCTATGCCCAGTTTCTGTAATAACCAGTAGAGAATAGGTGGAAATAAAGACAATATATGATTTCTGCTATTATGGTGTTCTGAATCTAATAGGGGAGATACCTTGAAAATAAGTTAGCCCCCATCAGTTGTTTGTAGGGTAAATGGAGATAATCAGCAGAGGGAAGATAACAACATTTAAGGGAATTGGGAAAGGTTTCCTGAAGAAGGCAATCTTTTAGATAAGACTAAAGGACAGAGGGAAATCAGAAGACTGAGAAAAACATGGAGAGAAATTCAGGCATGGAAGATAGTTAATATTTCTGGAGTCCAAATATTTAATTGTTTTGTGTGGGGAATAGCAAGGAAACCAGTGTTATGGTCTGTATGTGGATAAGGAATAAAAAAAAAATTCAAAAATTAGGAAGACACCATTTCATGAAAAGCTTTGGTTGTTAGAGAAATTTATTAAACAGAGGGTTGACATGGTCAGATTTATGATTTATAAATTTCTACTTGATATTTATATCTGAGTGGAAGGAGACTTGAAACAAGGAGTCCAACCAATAGGTTATGTCAGTAGTCTAGAAATTAGTGATAAGGGCTTGCACTAGCAAGGTTGCAGAGGAAAGAGAAAGAAAGAGGAGAAAAGAAGGAGAAGAAGAAGAAGAAAGAAGAAAGAAGAAGAAAAGGAAGAAGAAGGAGGAGAAGGAGGAAAAGGAAGAGGAGGAGGAGAGGCAGGCAGGGAGGGAGAGAGAGTAAATAATAAGGAATGATATCTAAGTTGTGAGCCTGAGTGACTAGGAAGACATTGATGACTTAACTGTAATAAGAGTGTTTAGACGAAGGGAGTGCTTGGGGTAAAAGACAGTGAATTTACTTTATGATATTTTGATTTTACATTGTCTACTAGATGTAGTTTGAGATGTCCAGTGGACAGTTTGAGGTGTGAATTTGTAGGTAAATAAAGAAATTAGGGAAGGATAAATAGATTTTAGAATTAGCATGAATATGATCATTAGATCTGTGGAAGTTGAAGAGATCATCAAATGACTACTCTTCATACTATTATATAAGAGAATAAAGAAGGTGCTATAACAGAACCCTGTGAAACACCCACTAAGCATGACCTGGACAAGAGAGTGATTGGCAGTGCTAAATGTAGGGGGAGATCAAAAAAAGGGTGAACACTGAGAAAATACCATAAGAATTGGCAATTGGGAGATCATTGGAAACTTTGGAGAGTGCAATCCCAGTTGAATGATGAGGATTGCAGTCAGACTGTAAATGTTTTGTAAATGTACTTGATTGATTGGTAATTTAAACTATTAGGAAACAACAAATTCATATTAATCAGGAATACAAAAGTGTGTATTTATTAACGTTTAGTGGGAGATAACATAGTATGATAATTAATATTTCTCTTCTGTCTAGGGTAAAGTCTTTTGGTGGCTCATTCAATTTCTGTCTTCACCTGACTCACTGGCATCTCAAACTTAAAACAAGCTTTTTTCTACCTTTTCCATTAAATCTACACCTCCTTCTGATTTCACTATTCCTATCAGGAGAGCTAACATTCATCTAGTCACCAGTGTTTTAAATGGTGTTAAGTTGGACTATTTCCTTTCTCTTATCTCTTGCCATCAGTTAATAGTGGGAAAAAACAACGCTATTTTTTGTATCATCCCTCACTTGTTTCTCTTCCTCACTTGTTTCTCTTCCTTTGTGGCCACACTGCTGTCTTCTTAGGTGTAGTCCTCATTAGAACCAGTCAGGATTACTCTAATAAGATATCATGTCTGCTAATCTTAGCATCAAATCCAAACCACAGTCATCCTCTTAAAGTATTTTATCTCTATCACTTTTTTTTGTTACAGAGTACATTAAAAATTTAAATGAACACACTACCCATGGGTTAAGATACATGGTCCACTTACAGTGGAATACCTCACTACTGAGATGAAGGCTAAATGATTCAATACCAGTTTTTTATGGTAATGATTGATTATTGTATTGATCAGAATTCTTAAATCTTTTAGTATTGTTTTCCCTATATTACTTCAAACTTTCTTCATACCACTGCTAGATTGTTTCTTAATCACCTCTCTTGATATATCATTCTTCTACTCAGAAAATATTCAATTTGTTTTCTTTTCTTATTTCCTACAAAATCTAAACCCTTTAACATACCATTCAACCTTATTATCCCTTATCTCTGTAAATCTGGAATCTGCCTTGACTTTTCAATTTCATTTCCCAGTAGCTTAACTGAAGAATACTTCATCCTTCTGTCCAGTTTTCCTTCTTCTGAGCTTTTGTTTATACAGTTCCCTTCTCTTTGTTTCCTGATCCCTATTTATGCCTGCTGAAATCGTGAATATATCTAAATCTAACTTTTCCATGAACCCTTCCCTTATTAGTTTCCTCTCCTCCCAACTCCAATAGAAAATGGTCTTTTCTTTCTCAGATCTAAATTATTATTGTATATCTCTATATATGCATTTTGCTTTGTTTTGAATTATACTTGTCTGGATATTTCCATGATAAATTATAAATTTCATGAGGATAAATTCTCTGTCTTGTTTAATCTCACCATCTCCTGAAGTTCCTGGCATAGTGCTTTGCATATTGTGGGAACTCAATTAATATTTATTGAATTGAATTGCATAAAGAAGGGGTAGATAATTTTAAGCAGAGATTTTGAGCCAGTTGTAAGTTAAAGTGACAGACATATAGTGACAGACTCTGCATATTTAAAGTGCTTTTATAAACCAAAGAATGATCATCAAGTGTGTTTAGTAAGAAAAAGAAAGTGTATATTAGTCTTTGCAGACACAATTATGTATATAGGTAACAACAACCAGGAAGCTATGCAGCATAGTTAGTCATTTGCATTTGTAGATTTGGGATACAGCAAACAGTTTTCTCTCTTTATGTATGTGTGAATGAATGTGTGTTTGTATTTGCATGCATACTATATGAGAATTTGTGTATACACACATATTTATATACATGTACATACATGTGCACACATGTATAATCTTTTAGGTATATGTTCATGTACATACAGAAACATTTATGTGTATTTTATGTAGATTCTCTTTTTGTGTATATATGTGTGTGTATGCATATACATAAACATGTAGAAATCATTAAATAAATATTTATTAAATCTTGGTTATACATATTAGGATTTTACTCTATCCCTAAAGTTCTCTGGTAGCCTTAGAAGAGTTTGGAATATCTAGAATCTATAAATGACTCATCTCCACAAATGTTATTCCTTCAATTGTACAAGATGTATCCCCTGTGCCCCATTCTATTTAGCCACTAACAATCACATTAGCTTTTACACAAAAAATGTTTACTTTATAAAATATATAATCACATATACGCAAACTTATTCCTCCAGAACACAGGAGACATATTCTTTCTACCCTCACCTTAAGTGGGAAGAAGATTAGGAAGTTTATCTCAAGTCCTATAAAGCACAGTACTAGTTTCAAGTCTAAAACTCACCTCAGACTTGAATTCCAGGCATCCTGATTCCTTGGAATTTTTGTGCTAAGCTGACTGACTTCACCATCATGCTTGCAAAGCTGACTCCAAGGTCACCATGGCTTGAACTTCTGATACTCTGTAGTTTACTTCTAGTACCTTAAACTGAGGACACACAACTTAGAATAGATACAAACCCCCCCATCCCCAATTTTCAGAGCTAGGGTAAAAGACATGACACAAGGGAAGAAGAATCCTTCTCCTTTCAATAATTCAGATTGTAGTCACCACACTAGACATAGAAAATAAGATTTGCCCACAAAAACACAGATGAAAGAGGGTGGTAGAATAAAATGCATCTGAAAAGGAGCAAAGGGCTCAGTCTTCTTAGTTTTAAATACCCAGCAAATCAAATGAGACTAATGCCAACTATGTGGTAATCTCCAAACCAGAATGAATGTGTTCCGACCAGCCTAGGTTACATATATACCTATACATGCACATACACACATAGTTACATATGTATATGTATACACATACATGTATTGGTACTTTCTGATTTTTTATCTCTATGACCTGTCTCCCTCATACAATATTTCCTGTCAGTATCTTCTTTGTTTGATTATAATGGTATATGATGGGCATTTTTGCCAAAAAGATACATTCTTTATTTTTTTTATTCCTTAAATCTTTATTTATTTTTTAAATAGTATTTTATTTTTCCAAATATATGTAAAGGTAGTTCTCAACATCTATTTCTGTAAAACTCCATGTTCCACACCCTTCTTCCTCCCTCCTCCTCTTCTTCCCCAATCCAAAACAGCAAGCAATCTGATACATGCTAAATATGTATAATCATTTCTTTTTTTCACTCTTTTTAAAATTTATTTTATTTTAATTTTATTATATTTATTAAAGCTTTTTATTTGCATAACATATGTATGGGTAGTTCCTCAACATTGATCCTTACAAAGCTTTCCATTACAAATTTTCCCTCTAGGCCCCTCCCCTCCCCTAGATGGCAGGAAGTCCACTACATGTTAATTATATTAAAATACTTGACAAGTTGAATATATGTATACATATTTCCATACTTATCTTGCTGTGCAAGAACAATCATATCTACATGAACAAAAAATATCTGAGAAAGGAAACCCAATGCAAGCAAACATTGATAGAGATCATGGAAATGTTATGTTGTGGTCCACATTTCATATCCTTCTCTCTGGGTGTATATGGCTTTCTTCACTGAACAATTGGAACTGGTTTGAGACATTTCATTGTTGAAGAGAGCCATGTCCATCAGAATTGATCATCATGTAATATAATGTTGCTCTGTATATTGATCTCCTGGTTCTGCTCGTTTCACTCAGCATCAGTTCATGCAAGTCTCTCCAGGCCTCTCTGAAATCATCCTGCTGGTCGTTTCTTACAGAACAATAATATTCCATAACATTCATATGCCATAATTTATTCAGCCACTCTCCAATTGATGGAGAAACCCATCAGTTTCCAGTTTCTACCCACTACAAAAAGGGCTGCCACAAACATTCTTGCACATGTGGGTCCCTTTCCCTCCTCTAAGATCTCTTTGGGGTATAAGTCCAATAGAAACACTGCTGGGTCAAGGGGTATGCACAGTTTGATAACTTTTTGGGCATAGCTCCAAATTGTTCTCCAGAATGGTTGGATCCGTTCACAGCTTCACCAACAATGCATCAGTGTCCCAGTCTTCCCACATCCCCTGCCAATCTGACAGGTGTGTAGTGGTACCTCAGAGTTGTCTTAATTTGCATTTCTCTGATCAATAGTGATTTGGAGCACCTTTTCATATGACTAGAGATAGTTTTAATTTCTTCATCTGAAAATTGTCTGTTCATATCCCTTGACCATTTATCTATTGAAGAATGGCTTGAATTCTTATAAATATGAGACAATTCTCTATATATTTTAGAAATGAGCCTTTATCAGCACCCTTAAATGTAAAGATGATTTCCCAATTATTTGCTTCCCTCCTAATCTTGACTGCATTGGTGTTCAATTAAGAGTTCCAATTCTTCTTTGGACATAAATTTATTCCATCTCCACAGGTCTGAGAGGTAAACTATACTACGTTCCTCTAATTTACTTATAATATCTTTATATCCAAATCATGAACCCATTTAGATCTTACCTTGGTATGTGGTATTAGGTGTGGGTCAAGCCCTAATTTCTTCCACACTAGTTTCCAATTTTTTCAGCAATTTTTGTCAAATAGTGAGTACCTATCCCAGAAGCTGGGATCTTTGTGTTATCAAACACTAAATTGCTATATTTATTGCCTAGTTTGTCCTGTGATTCTATTCTATGCCACTGATTGACTACTCTATTTCTTAGCCAGTACCAAATGGTTTTGATGACCACTGCTTTATAATACAGTTTTAGATCTGGTACAGCAAGGCCACCTTCATCAGCCTTTTTTTTTCATTAATTTTCTTGAAATTCTTGACCTTTTGTTCTTCCAAATTATTTAACCCATTCTTGATGTGACTAGATTTCCAGAACTATGAATCTTCATCCCCCCTCTAATGTCTCTGTGTTCATTCTCCTGCTGCATCTCATTTAGGTAATATAACTATTTTTATCTTTTTTCTAGACATTTTTGCTTTTTAGACTCAGATAACACTCAGCTCTGCCCCAATCTTTCTTTTGCACTACCCAATCACTGATGTCAATTTTAAATATATAGTATGCCTTACCATGCACAACACATAAATTATTTGTCCCTGTTGATCCCTTGAAATTAAGCTTTGATATTGGCTCTTAGGTATTAAATTTTCCCTTTCAAAATTTTTTAATTTTTTTCTGATTATACATGTATATTAACTTTTTAAAATACACATTTCTTTATGAATCCTGTTGGGAGAGAAAAATCAGAACAAAAAGGAGAAAACCATGAGAAAAAAAAAGGTAAGTAGATCTTTAATCAATCCTTATTAACTTACTGGCCAGTCAACTTGTCCTATAATAGGTCTATTTGGTTACCAGGACTTAATATTTTATTTCCCTTTTACAGCTGGTGGTCTTCATTCTGAACACCATGATTTTCCTAGTTCATTTTGGTCTATGATTAGATGGCATAATAAACTTTGACATGCTTATTCTTTAAATTAAATTAAATTTTAATTTAAGTTAAATTATAAAAGATATAATTTATAAAACTTAAAACATTATATAAATAGTAGCTAAGAATATTTGGGATTTGGGTATTTTTTTCCCTAAAGAAAATCTACAATTAATTATTACTTCTTTCTCTCTCTGTCTCTCTTTGTCTTTATCTCTCTGTCTCTGTGTCTGTCTCTGTCTCTGTCTCTCTCTCTCTCTCTATATATATATATATATATCCACACACAATACACACATGTATATGTATATATATATACATATATATACATACAAGTATATATTTGTATACACACATACATATATATGCTTGTATTATATTTCCCCAAGCCATTTTAATGTGCATTTTTTAATGTCACGAGTTTTAAAAAGTTTTTTAAAGAGACAATCAAATGTGTTAGTAAATTATACAAAATAGTAATTGTATAAAAAGTTAGAGGGTATATTGATTGAGGACTAAAAGGGGGTTTCTCCTTGGTGTAGGATATGTTTGACCATTGAACAATTAGGACATGGCATTCATAAAGAATATTTTATTTTCACAATCACATTTAAATGACAGTTCATGTTACTGAAATCAGAAATATCAAGGAAAATCTGGGAGGTGTGGTCCCTACACTAAGAGGTCATAAGCTTTATTATATCAGTTATGTCATTTAGAGGCTACTTTTGCTTTTGCCTTCATTCTAGTTTATATTTCACAAATTTAGTTGAATTTTCCAGATATTTAAAGTATTACTACATGTATATGATAAATGTATTGATAATAAATATACTTCTTTATACATGTATCATATAGCATTTTTAAAAGTTTGAAAGACATACTTTTTGATTAGTTTAATCATTTTCTTAATAAGGATAATATGTTTATTAATTTAAAAATGTCTCTGGTACTTTCAAATGTCAAAGATCCCTCATTGTGGTAGGCTCAAAGTTTACATGTTCTTGAAAGAATAGGTATTCCCATTCATTGGTTCACAATTAATGAGAAAACAATATTATAAAGAGGGGCTATAATGAGGGAGTATGTGACTTAAAATAATTGAAGTTTTGGTTAAAGACTTATCAATTTCCATGTCATCTGTCTAACAAAAGGGAAATTCCACATTTTCCCAGACCTGAGTAAATACAGTGAGCAGGAATAGTCTTTGAGAAAGATTTCCCATACCGATTGATTTCCGGATAAGGAAGCAGAAAAGTAGAAAATCCTTGGTCCTTACTGAATAATTTTGAAAAATAATCATTTCTATCAGTAGGAACTGTTGACCCACCTTCTAGTATATGTCCTTATGGATTTATCAAAGAACACAGAAAGGTGATAACTATAAAGGACCTTGAGAACTATCTAGTCTAACTGTTATTTCACAGATGAGAAAACAGTCTCAAAATGAAGTGACTTGCCTAAAGTCAAAGAACTAATCCATAGCCCAGCTGGAATATAAAGGAAGATATTTTTGATACCCACATCAATCCTTTTTCCACTTTATCAGACTTGACAGACACACTGGTTTAAAAACAGAACTATGTTATGGAATGATTTTATACATACACACAAATATACATATATATATATATATGCATTTGAGTAATTAGTATATATTTAAAAGAAATAGCAAGTGGTACATAATAGTTTTGTAGTTTTGTATGAAATTATCTTTTTATTATATTGTCTTAAGGAACTGCTCATTTTAGTCCATAAATAAAAAATAAAAATAAAAATAAACCATAATTATAAAGCCATGATGAAATATTTGAGGACTGACCTCTGAAAATTGGATGATATTGCTTTCCCCAATTCTGTAAATAAGCAAAACAAAATCTTCATTGTGTATCCTTCATTTCTCACCCGATGACAGCTGTTCTCATTCAGGCTGTGCTATGATATCTCTATGATATATCCTCCTAACTCCAGCATTTTATCTTTTTTATTATTATTGAAGCTTTTTATTTACAAAGCATACACATGGGTAATTTTTCAACATTGACCCTCCCAAAACTTGCTCCTAATTTTTCCCTTCTTTCCCACATCTCTTCCCCTTGATGGCAGGCAGTTCAATACATGTTAAATATGTTAAAATATGTTAAATCCAATATATGTATACATATTTATATAGTTACCTTGCTGCACAAGAAAAATCAGATCTAGAAAAAAAAACTGAGAAGGAAAACCAAATGCAAGCAAACAACAGCAGAAAGAGTCAAAATCCTATGTTGCGGTTCACATTCAGTTCCCACAGTCCTCCCTCTGGGTGTAGATGGTTCTCTTCTTCACTGAACAATTGGAACTAGTTTGAATCATCTCATTGTTGAAGAAAGCTATACATATCAGAATTGATCATCATATAGTCTTGCTGCTGTGTATAATGATCTCCTGGTTCCGCTCATTTCACTTAGCATCAGTTTATGTAAGTCTCTCCAGGCCTCTCAGAAATCATCCTGCTGGTTGTTTCTTACAGAACAATAATATTCCATAACATTCATATACCATAATTTATTCAGCTATTCTCCAATTGATGGGCATCTACTCACTTGCCAGTTTCTTGCTATTAAGAAAAGGGCTGCCACATGTGGGACCCTCTCCTTCCTTTAAGATCTCTTTGGGTATGATCCCAGTAGAAACACTGCTGGGTCAAAGGGTATCCACAGTGTGATAACTTTTTGAGCCTAGTTCCAAATTGCTCTCCAGAATAGAGAGCACAGTTTCACCAACAATGTATCAGTGTCCCAGTTTTTCCACATCCCCTCCAACATTTACACTTGTGTTTTCCTGTCATCCTAGCCAATCTGAGAGGTATGTAATGGTATCTCAGAGTAGTCTTAATTTACCTTTCTCTGATTAACAATGATGTAGAGCACCTTTTCATATGACTAGAAATAGTTTCAATTTCTTCATCTGAAAATTGTCTGTTCATATTCTTTAACCATTTAGCAATTGGAGAATGACTTGATTTCTCATAAATTTGAGTCTACTATCTATTTTAGAAATGAGGCCTTTATCAGAACCTTTCAATGTAAAAATGTTTTCCCAGTTTATTGTTTCCCTTCTAATCTTGTCTGCATTAGTTTTGTTTGTACAAAAATTTTTTTAACTTAATATAATCACAATTATATATTTTGTGATCAATAATGATCTCTAGTTCTTCTTTGGTTAGAGATTCCTTCCTTCCCCACGTCTGAGAGGTAAACTATCCTATGTTCTTCTAATGTGTTTATAATATCATTCTTTATGTCTAGATCATGAACTCATTTCAATCTTATTTTGGTACATGGCGTTATGTGTGGGCCAATGCCTAGTTTTTGCCATACTAGTTTACAATTTTCCCTGCAGGTTTTTTTTTTATCAAACAGTGAGTTCTTATCCCAAAAGCTGGGGTCTTTGGGTTTGTCAAACACTAGATTGCTATAGTTATTGACTATTTTGTCCTGTGAACTTAACCTATTCCACTGATCAACTGCTATATTTCTTAGCCAGTACCAAATGGTTTTGATGACCACTGCTTTACAATATAGTTTTAAATCTGTTACAGCTAAGCCACCTTCCTTTCCAGCATTTTATCTTCCCTCATAACCTTCTCTTTTGCTCATTAAGCTTTTTTTCATAATCCATTGGAGCCCACTCATATTAGCTCTTGAAAGCTGATTTCTGAATTTTCATTCAGGAATAAACTCTGAAATAGACTTAAGAAAGTGATGGAGAAAATATTAGTAATTCAAAAGAAACATAAAGAGTATATAATGTATTTTCAGAAAAGTGATTATTTGTCAGCAGATCATTGCCTATACTCCAGCTTTCTCCTTTTTCAGAATGATGAGACATTATATTTCTATTCACTTTATAAAGATTCAGAAGTTAAATTATTGATGTAGGCATATTCACATTACAAAAATAGTGGCCATATAGTAAAAGACAATGTGTGCTTTTTGGAAAGAATATATTTAACTATATGAGTGAAATGAGGCAAACTCTTGGGGCAGGAGAATGGAGATAGATATGGTTGGGTATAGAAAGTGACAATAAAGAATTTCTTACAAGACAATTACAGTTTTTTGTAGTGTTATTGCATGTGCTACAAAGAATTTGAAGAACATAGCATTGAATCTTTCCTTTTCCTGATTAATTCAATTAAGGAAAATGTACTAATAACTGAAGGGCTGTCATAGGATGACCCCTAGCATTTTAACATTTGGCAGCTGAGGACAAAGTCTTATTTTTCATATCTTCTTTTCAATTTTCAAGAGATTGGACATAATAAAAGGAAAAAAAAACTCCTGCATACATGGATTGTGAACTTAGTCAAATTTATTCTCTAATATCTCCAGGGTAATGCAGAACTAAAAAGGCCAATTATAACTTTATTAGTAAGAAAAAGATCCAGAGGTTCTATGTTCTCTATTGTTTCATTCTAAATGTCAGGTAATATTTCTAGGGAATACTTACATCCTTTTTTTGACACAGATCAATTGGCAACTTTTATTAGAGGGAAGTCAAACCAGATGCAGCTTGAGTCCCCATCTCTTTCCACTGACATTGAAATGGATTCTTTCTTGGAGTTTTGTTTTGATGAAAACTCTGAAGACAATTTGGAGAATGTTTCTTAGACTCAGGAGACTGTAGCACAGATGGAGTGTTGAATTAAGTGACTGTATTTTGAGATTTGAAATGAGCTCTAGTCCCAGTTGCATATTTCAGTGATTGTGGACTAATTGAATTTGGTAATTGATTATTAGACTATATACATGTTTTTTTTAAAAACTCTGAGAAATTTATCTCTAGCAAATGTCTTTTTCCAAAGACAAATATCTACCTGTTCAGGGAATGATTTCTCATTTTATAGTCATGTATATATGAAGCATATCAATGTATAATTTAGCTAAAATGATCTTATAGGTATGTTAAAATTACCATATCTATCATTGTCAGGGAATGAGGTATTATAGATTCACCAGATTTACAAACTGCTCAAATTTTTTATCCAAAAGGTATTTTTAACTAAATTTCTTGGAAATCCTTCTAAAATATATAGTATATTTCCCTGCTTCAGAAAACAGCATATCAAACATGATTTAAACTTTTTGAGGCAGGTGGTATCAATTTTTATACAATGCTATAATAACACTATACCTATAGAAGGTTATTAAAATCTTTATTGTAACTATAAGCCCCTTTTGGAAGTTTTTTAAAGATCTCTCCAAATTATAGAAAATAACTTCCAAAAGGAACTTAGAATTAGAAAGGTACATAAAGTAGAAAACAGGTTTGGGGAAGAGTATGAGGTTAAAGGGGAAGCATAGCAGCTCAGCATATTCCTATTTCTATCATAGCAAAATTCTTTATGTCAGGCCTCTGACACCACATTCACTTCATACTTAGATTACTTATATAAAGATGATGAATTCTCAGGAAGCTGAAATTCAATCATGATTAAGAATTACCTATATCTCTATTACCTATTATTATTATTCTTCAGCCATCAAAGGCAGCAAAGTACCACAGTGGAAAATCTTGGGCCTAGTGTCGGAAAGACCTTAGTTCAAATTCAGTTTCAGACATTTAGTACCTTTGCGATTAATTGGTTAGACATTTAATATCTGCCTTCATAAGGTTCTTCAACTATAAAATAGGTATCATTATATAATTTACTTCACAAGACTTTTGTGACGGTTAAATGAAATATTATTTGTCACATAGTAATCACTTAATAAATGCGTATTTCTTTGTTTTCCCCCATCATCATAATAATGGCCTATATTTATTTAGCATATTATGCAGTTCTTCACCATGTAATTCTGTATAAAGTGTTTTAGCCCTTGAAATAATCTCTAAGTCAGGAAGAATAAATATCACATTCCCACATTTTGCAGATGAGAAATTTCAGAGCCAGAACAATAAAATCATTATTCCAACTAAAATTTTAAATTTGTAGTAGAACTAGAACTGTAAACCAAGGCCTCTGGGCTCTGTATTCTTTCTGGTACATCACCTACTACATCACATTTTCTGAGGGCATTTTAAATGAAACAGAATTGGAACTATTCATCTGTTTCTTATAATCACAAATTCATATCATTTTAGAGTTAAATGGATTTTTGAGACTACCTTGTCTAACTCAGAAAACAACATGAATTCCTTTTACAACATTTATAGCAAGTAGTCGTTCTACCTTTCCTTGAAGTCCTCTAGTTAGAATGAACATAGTACTTAGCACAGTGCCTGGTATATGATAGATGCTTAATAAATATGTATTTATTGATTGATTGAACCCACTACTTTTCAGTGCAATACATTCCACTTTGGTAATATTCCACCTCTTATGGTTCGTATCTATATCATTTTCCTAGTCCTTTCCAGTCTTTGTTCCTAGCACATCCTTGAGCATCCCCTTTTTTTATGACTTTTTCATATACTTAAAAACATTAATCAATCATGTCCTTGTGTATCTTCTCTTCTCCAAAATAATACAACTTTGCATTCTCTTCAGTGAATTCTTAAATGACAAGGTGTTATCAAAATTTCAAGCTCTACTTTTGACCTCTTCTGAACACTATCCAGAATAGGTATATATATATATATATATATATATATATATATATTTTTTTTTTTTCAAAAATGCGATTTCCAGAAAGGAACATACTATCCCAGATTTTACCTAACTCAAAGAACAGCAAGGCAATCTCTTTCAGTTTGAGACTAATTATGTCTCATTTACTGCATCTTAAGATGACAGCCACTTTTTTTTCTACAATATCATACTATTTAATTCATAGACCATATTAAACTTTTGGAAAGTAGAGCTGATAAAATCATGATGTCTTAGATTTACATAACTTTTCATCCAGCAATGACAGTATTCTCTAGCTTTACAAATTCTTCTCCCTGTCATTCCTATGGAGGACACTAATTAACTCTTCTTGGAGAGCAGAATACTCCCAACTACTACTGCATCTTCTGGTGGTGGAGGGGGGAGGGAAGCAGGCATTGATGACTGAATGAATGTATCACAAATGTTTTAATTCTTTATAATTGCCATCCTATTTTTCTGGCTTCAAGGGAAACAATTGATTGCTGCTTACAGATTTCAAATGTTTTATGATTTATAGTGTGGATTAATACAAAATTTTCTTCTCTGATTTCTCATTTTAGAAGCTGATTTTACTAATCATGTACAGTAGAGAGAAAGATTTGACATCTTTTATGGTGTGGCATTTTTAGAAGCATATTTTACATAGTTTGCTAATTAATTATTTAAAGCCACAATGTTTTTCAGTTCCAGCCACCTTCTGCCCCAGCTTCATTGTAGTTGACCGCTTTGGTGCACAGATTGTTTCAGAAAGATTTTCTAAATTATTTATAATTTGCAAACTGCCACTTTAAAAGAATAGTAGTCCCTAGAGGGAGAAAAGATAGTTCCTCTTCTGTTTTTCAATAACATCATTATATTTTTCACATAGTTGTGTGTGGTATAAAGAAAATACCTATGATTTTAGAAAGACATATTTTATGCTGGAAATAGAAATGCAAAATGATATTATATTTTCAGTAATGGTATTTTATAACCTTTATGCTTTTTAAAGTTATTGAGAGTGTGGCAATAGAAATCCATGTAAATGTGATTTGAATATCTCAGTATATATAATTTTATGGGCTAAAAGAAGATTCTCAGACACAGAGGCAATAATGATACTTTTGAGGAAAACATTTATTTTTTTTAATACTTGAAGAGATTCTTTTTTTGCAGTGTGTATATATAGGTTTGGGGTACATCTCTTTCACTAAATAAAATTATAATCCTGCCTTAGTTCAGATTTGAATATCATACCATCTGCTGGCCTGCTTTCCTTATCTCTCAGCTCTGCTAGTCAGTTTTGTGGGTGGCAGGCACAAATCATCACCCACCCTCACTTAAAAAATCTTTTCATGGTTTTTTTTTTTGCATTTGTCAAAACTTAGATAATTTTGAGACTACATGGATTATCCACACTAGCATGAGCCATCAAAAAAGAATGTTTGTAGGAGACACCTTAGATAGTCAAGGGAGAATCCTACTGACCACCAAACAAATGAGCCAAAGAACTGATAAGCAAAATAACTACTCAGTTAAAATATAAAGAGTGCATTCACTAGCATGCAGTTAATTTCAGAATCTTTTAGTATCAAAAATATTTTTAATAAAGCTTTTTATTTGCAAAACATATGAGTGACCTTTCAACATTGACCTTTGCAAAAAAAACTTTTTTTCCCCAATCTTTTCCTTTCCTTCCCCCCACCCCCCACCCCCAGATGACAGGTAATCTAATACATGCTAGATAGGATAAATTATATGACAAATACAATACATGTATACATATCTATACAGTTATCTTACTGCACAAGAAACATCAGATCTAGAAAGAGAAGAAGAAAAAAAACAACCTAAGAAGGAAAACAGAATGCATGGAAATATTCACAGAAAGCGTTAAAATGCTGTGTTGTGGTTCACTCTCAGTTCCCACAGGCCTCTGTCTGGATGTATATGACTATCTTCATCGCAGCACAACTGGTTTGAATCACATCATTGTTGAGGAGAACCGTGTCCATCAAAATTGATCATCGTATAGTCTTGTTGCTGTGTATAATATTCTCCTGGTTCTGCTGATTTCACTCAGCATCAGTTCATGCAAGTCTCTCCAATCCTCTCTAAAATCCTCCTGTTGGTCATTTCTTACAGAACAATAATATTCCATAACATTCATATACCATAATTTATTCAGCCATTCTCCAATTGATAGGCATCTTTTCAATTTCCAGTTTCTTGCCACTACAAAAAGGGCTGCCACAAACATTTCAAAAATATTTTTTTTCAAGAGACTAACTCCTTTCCTCTTTATATTTAATGACCTGGCCAAAATCATATAGATACTTTGTGATGGAATCAATAAGAAGCCAAACTTTCTAATAAGGTGCTCCATTCATTTTATCATAGAATATCAAATCAATTATGAGTTCGAAGTAAATAAATACAGGTGGGCAAATATCAGATGTTCCTAATAATTATGTTCAGAGAAAAAAGGGACCAAATGGTGTTATTTTCTTTCTTGGAATAATATCATTCATTCGCCATTAAAATTTCAAGCTCTATCATTGAAATATATTCTTTGAAACTAGATATTTCCTTATAGGTGGGCTTAGAATGAGAGACAATATTGCTCTGCCACTTCTACAGAATATTTAAAGATGAATAAATTGTGAATTACCTGTGGTTCCTTGAAAGATAAATATTTAAAAATATATACCTGTGGTGAATGTTTTCTTGTAAATTTTCAGTAAATTGATAAAAAGAAAGATTCCATTAATGTCAAAATATTTATCATAGAACTATTTGTAGGCAAAAAGAAGTTCAAACAAATTAAAAGTCCATCAATAAAGAAATGGCTAAAGAAATAATGGCACAATACTCTTTGATCCAGCAGTGTCTTTCCTGGGTCTGTATTCCAAAGAGATCATAAAAAAGGGAAAAGGACCCACATATGTAAAAATGAAACAGAACATGTGTAGAGGAGGTAATTTTAAGTAACATCTACACCACTTTGGGTTTGTTTATTGTAAAAGATTACTAAAGCAGTGACATGTAGATAATGAATAGTTTTTTTTTTAAATATATCTTTTGGTGTTAATTAGTTTTTAATTTTATGAATTTTTTGGCAGACTATATCTCTAGTTGGAAACAAATAAATAATTTCCATGTAATATGTAATGTTTAATTATATTCATAAAATTGCTCATATATTGTCCTTTATAAGAATTAAGGCTGCTATACTGAGACAATTGCACTGGTAAAGCAAGAGAGAATTAATGGACTTTATGTAAATTTATTATTGAAGTTAAATATACAAAATTGATTTGAAATGCAATTACTATATTAACAGTATGTAATGTTTTTTCTTACATGTCTAACAAAATGTCCATTAAAAATTTGTCCCTGCTATTTTAAATGCATATTAAAATTTACTTTAGTTTATTATGATTTTTTTTTTACTTTGGCACACTAGAACAAGAATGAAGCTTCTTGCATTTGCCTTTCCACTTTATTGTATTTTTTTGTCATTTGGTAGACTCGGATGAAACTTACAGAAATAATCAGCTAAAATACTTCCAAGACATCCTTCGACCAAAAATTGATTTTGCTTTCTATCACTTACATAAAAGAGGTGTCATTCCCTCAATTTCTCTTTACTCTTTGAAAATAACATGAAATCAAAGGCAACTACATCAAATGGCCTTGCTTATATGCTTATAATGAAAATGCTAAGCAAAATGTCAGGTATTGAATGTTCATTTTCTTGCAAACTGAATTAATGTAAACCATTGTCGAGCAGATACAAAATTGAAGCAGGGCTTCTTAAGAGAGATTCCATAGGGGGGAAAATATATATATACTTTTTGCAAAGAAAAAATATTCCAAGAATTGAAACAATCTGAAAAGTATCTTTTTTGTCATTAACTCAAAGTAGCTTAGATCTTTATTCTAGATACACAATTGATAAGAATATTCAGAAGATCTTTGGGAAGTTGCATATGGATGTTCTTTTAAGGATGGCTATTGATAGGGAGAGAGAGCAAACAGAAAGTCCTTGGTTAATTGTGTTTAAGTTCCAGGACACTGGCTGTGCCTGCCATTTGAAAAAAAGGTATAAAAGACTTATCAGTTCTCTATGTATAGCTTCAGGGTTTTGGGTCAGAGTGGATTTGTATAGGTGTCTACTCAGGCGACTTTATGTCCTGTTGCCACTGTTCAGATAATGCACGACATTTCAGTCAATAGAAAATGGGGGAACCTATTGCTTTAGGGATGTGATTTCTCTTAGAAATGGATGATAAATCACAATTATACAAACTGAATGAGGACATAATATACCTATAGGCTGCATAATAATAATCACTGCAGCAAGGACCTATTGCATTTGCAAGATTAGAGCTAATAGGTTTTGCAGGAAGTGCAATAAATCAATTTTTTGAAAATGCCAAGCTGAATCAGGTGTGCTAAGCTATTAAATAGCATTTGCTTTACAACAAAACCAGAAATTGAGCTATAGAATTTATTTCAGACGCCATTTGCAAATTCCATGAGAGGAAAACCAAGTTGACAGATAATCTTTATTTACTTATGCAACAACAACAAAAAAGCCCCCCCAAACAAACAACAACAAAAAACAACAAACAAATCACAATTAGAAGAAAACCAAATTAGGAAATAAAAATTAGAGCCTGAGGGATATTCATCTGAGTATCTCTAGTGGAAGTACATCTTTATCCTCATAGAGCAGGTTTGAATTTGGAAACAGCTAAAAGGCATTTGGAGCAAGCCTGGGGACTATATGGATAATCAAGTGAGGTTTTATCAGTTTGGATTAAAAAAGAGAGAGAGAGAGAGAGAGAGAGAGAGAGAGAGAGAGAGAGAGAGAAAGAGATGCAATTAGAAATTCATAAAGCTGATCTTTCTTATATGGCTAATAATTAGATTTTGCAAAAAATTCACAAAAAGGAATTCAAAAAATTATTTGATCTTTGGGGGGAAGAAGTTTCTGTCTTTCCCTCCTGTGAGGTATAGCAATCTTTTGGATGGATATTTTTTGTTAAATAAACCAATTTAATGTTTTTCTGGTTATGTCACTTGTATATCTTTAAAATTCATTTCCCCCCAAACCAAAAGAAGTCATTGATGTATTTTAGTCTATCACAGTCTCTTAAACTTGTTTGGCCTCTCTCCCTCCTAATTTTTCTTTATTGATCACAGCTGGATCCAGAAGAGTAATAAGCCTCATTGTTTCCGATGTCTTTTGAAAGATAAAGCCTACTTAGAATTTATCAGTTGGTCTGCTACTAGAAGAAAGTAATCTCTAACCAATACTTTGATAACACAGGTTGCTCTTTACAAATACGGCCATAATTTTGTCAGATTTTTGATTTGTATCAAAAAATCATGTTTCCTTCTTCCACTACAGGATGAAAAATCTGCATCATACTCTTATCATGTTGTTAGGCCTGTTTCTTTCTTTTTTGATCCCTACACTTCTGTTTCCAAGTTAATGGATTTTTGTGAAAGGTATAATATATTCTTGTTGTGCAATGCTATTTGGCACCATTTCTTTTGAAAAAGGGTAGTGTGGGTCCAAGGTATTCCTGAATTGCTCCTATTTACTGTTCAGTATATTATGTTTCTAAAAGAATGAGGAAAAACTAGTTTAAAACATCATAACAGATGACAAAAACTGACATTCCTTATTAATTCAAAGAAAGAAATACAGTGTGTTGTAATGGAGAAAAAAGCAAATTGGCATTAAGAAAGCTTTGCTTTTTATTCCTGTTCTTTTTTTTTTTATTGTTGCCTGATCTTAGACAAATAACCTACAAAATGGGATTTCTCAACTCTGCCCACTTCATAAGATTTGGGAAAATGGCACCAAACTAATATCAAATGTTTTGGAAATTTTAGAGTGAATTTAAAGTGATAAATGTGAAGTATTATTAGCATTATGATAAAAGTAGAAGAGGGAAAAGGTTAGTTAGAAATCTATTTCCCTAAATATTTAAAAGGTTGAAAAAGTTTAAAAAAAATTAAATTTTGCTCATGTCTCCTGCTGAGAAGTACTAAGTGGAGTCAAACTTTCCACAAAGACAATTTGGGTTAAAGAAGTTTACAATTTTGGAAACAGAAATCGTTTCTCAAAAGGTGCCACAGAAAGTCCCTGGTGAAGGTTTGGGAGTTTTATTCGACTTCATTTACCACCTGAAGGGATCAGTTCACTTAGATTGAATTGCTTCTGCTCTGTTGTCAGGGAGTTGAATTAGATGACCTTCAGGTCCCTTCTGCCTTTATTTTTTCCCCTCTAAATATGAACTTTCTATTTACATGCTTTCCTCTAAGGAGTCCAAAGCACTTTACAGGCAGTATCTAAATCCCCACAACATCTGTGTTATCCAATAGAATCTTTCCACAATTTCAATGCAGGAGTTAGGGGACTTTGTGAATAGCCCACTGAACTATTTCTTGCATGTGATGTAGGAATGAGACTTCCTCGCTGGGGGATGGTCCTTCATGAGTACAGAATGGTCTGCTTTCAGGAATGAAAGGAAAAGGGAAAAGGGGAAACCATTAAATTCCTTCTTTTGTAGACTTTATGGGAACTGACCTACCCACTGCTCACATATGATTTTGAGACAAAGGTAGTCCATATTGTATGGAGCAATGCAAAAATTATTACAGGTCCTTTTAATCCTTTCAATCGTTTGTAATTGGGTTTCTTAAATGGCCAATCCAATTCTTAAACTTTCCACATGGATCTTACTTGTCTATCTTTTTATTTGTCAAAGCCTTCTAATAGTCTTTCAGCTAGATAACTTTAATTTCCAGGAAATAATAAATTCAAGTTTGCATCTTTTTTTTTTCTTATTGGAATTGGCTATTCAGTGAGTAGTTTTGCTGAACTTTAAAGAAACAATTAAAGAGCAACTAAATTATCATATTTAGATAAGTTGAATAATTTTCAAATATACATAGTTGGAATTTAAATTAATGGACAATAGATTAGAATTTTAGTCTAAAGAATAAAATGGTTTGAGGGGAGTAGTAAAAACAGAAGGTAAAATACCCGCAACCACACATTCACTAATAAAATTATTTTCCAATAATTTTTTGGTTTCGATCATGCACTAAATGAATAGTTTGCTCAAAACTCAAACTTTCCATGATACAAAATATTCACTTCACAGGTCCGTAGTCTAACATTCTAAGTAACGATTAATTTCAAGTTATTATTCATTTGCATAGATGCTGAATTTTTTTTATCATGAGGCTGATAAATAAAATGTGTGTGTGTGGGGGGAAGATAGTCTTTAATTTAACCAATGTTTATTCAGTGTTTACTGTAGGCAGAGTTGGCTGTGGGGCTCTGCTATGTAAATTAGCTCAAGAGAGTGCTCCTTGCTTTGGCACATGAATCATGGGGAGACAAAAAAGAATTTGCACCTAATACAAAAATTTAAAAAAAATTCTGTTTTACCAGAAAATTTCAAATGTGTCAAAGAACAAATTGACAGCAAGTAAATAAAACACCATTAAAATGTTTCCTTCTTTTCTATGCATGTATAATATTTCTTTGGATGAATGAAAGGCAAGTGCAGAATTTATTTATACTTTTCTGTCAAAAAGTTTTTTTTCTTTTTGAGGTAAGAAGGGAAGGTTGATAAGAGCATTCACTCAGATGGCTTTGAGCAAATGTGTCAAAGAAGATGAGTTCCAAATATCTTTTTGCTAATTGACATTTCCATACAGTAAGCTTTCTAGAGCTATCCCTGACTCCCTTTTAGCAATATTAAGAAAGTAACTGAGAATTTAGCAAAAAATATATAAAATGAAACATATCACTCAAATAGCTGAAAAAAGATGAAAAAAAAAAACCAGTAGCCATTATTGGGGGTAGGAGAAGGAAGTTGTAAAATTAAAAATAAATAAATAAAAGCTCTGCTTTTAACTTATGTTTTATTAAAAGTATTTCAAATCAGTTTCATATTCAAAATTTATGAAAAAAAAGAATTTTGAAAATGCTCTCCCTCTCTCACTTCTCAGATCAACAACCACACACTTTTCAGTTGAGGAATTATTTATTTAAATGAGAGAAAGGTCTGCTTTACATTCCCAAGTGACGCTGTTGAAAACTAATCGGAACAGCAGGCAGCGTTAATAAGGAAGGTAGCATTTACAAAGCTCACTTAGAATGCAAGCTGGCAGCCTACTAATTGTAATTCTTGGATTCTGGGATGTTTGTACCATCCCAATAGTATGAAAATTAAATGTGTATTTCCAAGCTGGATGTTTCAGAATCAGAAAGAAATTTACTATAATAAAGACCGAATCCCCAAATAGTTTGGCCTACATGTATCAATCATGACTTTAATCTAGCACAGAAGGAGGGACAATTCCCTAGCAGTTTTTGAGCATGAATGTATTGAATGTTTATTGGTGTTCAACTTTAGAACTGAATAAGTATGGAGAAATTTACATATACAAACATCCATTAACCTGTTTTTATTAAGTACCAAAGCTATGAGTTATTGATTACCAGAAATATTCCATGGAAGTTTTAAATTAGAAAATATTACATAAAATTGTATATTTTCAATCTAATAATTCATTTCCCTAAAATAAAGTTTTCCAAAAGGATATAATTACATGAAATTGGGCTATTGATATTGATGCTAAAAGTTACATTGTGCCATTTCTGTTCAGATTGATAACATTTTTTCCTCAATAAATATTTTTCTTTCTACCAGTGTGATATGACCATATAAGACAATAAATATATCAAATGAATCATTAAATTGTTTTTATTGTTCAATGGCATATTTTCTAATGTCAAAAAATATCTACTTTTTAAAAATTAGAGAGGTCTACAACTTTTTATTCATATTCAATTCCAGATTACATTTGTATTATATTATTTTTATACAATAATAGAAAGCACATTTAATTGTTTTGAAAAAAATATAACTTCTAGCTTGATCAGGAATACTATGACTTTATCCAAATGTCTGAATGATTCTTATTTTTTTAACTATGTTGTATAACTATACATACTTTTAAAAATTTAATTTAATAAAGAATCCATCAAGTTTGTATTTCCTCATTAAAAGCTGGGTTGAAAATAGTGGTAACATGATCACTTTTAAGAAAAGCATTGCTTCAAAAACCATGAAATATTTACAAGCTGATTATATGCCTTTTTCTAATAAGATAATCTATTAGAATTTGCTTTATTTTGTTTCTATTAATTTTTCTTCCAAAACATGGTATGTATATGCACATATACAAATGTAATACATAATCATGATAAAAATAACATTATAAATAATATATTGAATAAGATATATAGCATAATAAATACATTATACACACACACACACACACACACACACACACACACACACACACACACAGATTTCCCAGGTCAAAAAAAAAAACAGTAGAATTTAAGACTTATTCTTAAACATTTCCAAGGATAATGATACCTCACTTCATGTTCCTGTTTTTAATTTAACTAATGAGGGCATTTGGGTGACAGAATGGATAATGTACTAGGCTCAGAGTATAGAAAACCTGAGTTAAAATCCAATTATTGACATTTATCTGAGCAATTCAATAATCTTTTCTTCAGTTTACTCATCTATAAAATGTGGATAATAATAATAACACCAAGATTGATGTGGAGGTCAAATGGGAAAACACCAAGTCTCGTATAGAGTAAGCCTTATATAAATGTTAGCTATTACTATTATTATGCATAACCATGATTATCAGGAAAACAAGAGACATGATACAATGAATTGTCAGCTTTAGATTCAGGAGAACTTAAATTTAAATATCATCTCCAAAATATAATAGGTGTTTGATCTAAGCAAATTTGTTGTCCCAGGCAACTCTCTAAGATTTTAAGTTGTAGCTGTACATTGTTAGAAATTTTCTCACTGGAAATGAAAAATCACAGATATGATTTTAGAACAAAACAAAAAATTGTCAGTTTTTCCCATTATTTAACTGAAACCTTCTTCACAATAGGTTTTCCCTTAGTTATCTAGTTCTGTTTCCTAAATAATATGAGGTATCCACAATGATTTTATTTGCTTTGGCTTTTGTATGACCTGTCAACAATTCAGATTTTAAGAATCACAGAAATAGGAGAAATAGTTTATCAGTTTTAGAAAAAAAATAATACTTAAAGGTAGCTGGGAATAAAAGACAGAAATATGTGCAAAATATGCAGCTACCCTAGAAAGGCCTTGATGAAAACCTCCTATGCAAGGACACGAACCAATGGATGGAAAGCAATTGCTGTTGCTAAGTGCACAAGCCTTTAATTAAAACAGAATTACTCAAGCAACAAAACAGACTGTTATGGACACATTGATATACTTACGAACTAATGAATGATTCCCCACTGGTTTGGATTTTGAGGAAATGTCCACTATTTGTTTCATTAAATGTTTGTTTGTTAGTTTGGATTAGATCTTTCTTTTTTATGGAAAATTTTATTTCATTTAATGGGAAACTATTTAGAAAACTGAAGGATTTAGATGAGGTTACCAAATTTCAGATATCGTGCAAAGGGGCTTGTGTTGCTTATTCTAAATCCTAAATTATTACTATACTTTGAATAGATTATTTTCAATGATGATGAATTATGACTCTTCTTTATGTAATTATTTTCTTCCTTCAGTTTGAAACTCCTTATGTACTCCTAGTTTTATGAGACTGAAGTTTTGGCTCTTTGTTTTTTAATTGTTTGATTGTTTTAGAGATAATTCTTTTAGTCTTTTGAGTAATTAATTCTATAAATCTCCTAAGAAATAGATTGTTTCAAATTGTAAGAGATTCACTAAATTCCACACAATTACATAAAAACTCTGAATATTCAATGTATTTCAAATCAAAAAGCATGTTTTAAGAGCATCCTATTTGCCAGACATTGTGATTAGCTTTGGAGAGATACAAAATCAAAAGTAGAATTGTTTCTGTATTCAAGGGGAAACAACCATTACAGATTGAGAGAGACACACAGAAAGGGAGACAGAGAGACACAAAGATTTAAAAGGGAGTACAATAATGGCATAAAAGAGCTGACCATCTGAGTAAAGTAGGAAGAGTTGAGAGACTGGAAGTCTTAGTGAATACAGAGTACTGAGAAGAAAGAAAATAGATTAGTTTAATAAGCTTAAAGATGTATCTATTGATGTCTGATATGGAGTAAAGAAAGGGTAGTGAAGTTGTAAGACAGTTCAGTGCAGTGGAAAGAGTGAGCTATGGGCAAGAGGAATTGAGTTCTAGTATTTATGTGGCCTAACAAATTTAATTGTGTGCTCTTAGTATGCTCTTTTTTACTTATCTTTTCCTTTTTACTTAAGGTTCTTATATTTTACTTGGGTATTACTAGAATTAATTATAAAAGTCTTAGTATTATTAACTCATGTGTAATCATGCATGACTCAAAGTGTCATAATTTACATCCTACTGAATACTGAGCTTGTTTTTACAAAAGGTATGCAACATCACTATTTCACCTTATAGTCAGTTTGTTAAAGTAGATAAAAGGCAAAAAAAAAAAAAAGAAGTGAAAGTTCATTAAATAGAATCAAGCATCAGAGATGTGGACTTAGGGATATTTTGTCTAATCCACGAGTAAAAACTCTTCCCCAAATCAAGGAATTAGATTGGGTGGAGATTTATGTACCAAAACTCTATAGTCTTATTATCTCCCTATTTGGCTCTTTCTTGATATGTTGGTCTATGAACTTGTTGTATTAAATGGGATTATAGAGAACCCCAGATTTTGAATCATATTTTCTAAAATGGAAAAAGTAACGAGCCTGTTAATTACCTGAAGCATTTAAGTAGAATAGTAGGAAGAGTGCTAAACCAAAAGTGAGGAAGACCTGAGTTTGAAATCTACTTCAGACAATATCTGACATAACATCTATCAGCCTATGATTCTAAGGTAGCTTTATTTCTCTCTGAGATGAGGAGAAAAACAATTCCCAATGACTTTAGTGAATTAGACTTCCCCTTCAAGGCAATCTGTCCAAGTCTTGCAAGAATTATCATCATAGTCATTCATCATCTCTTTTGGTTTTTACAAGAATATTCACATTTACAACATAAGACACTCATCCTTAACTATGACTGATTTTTGAAACTCCAAGTTGCTTTACTAACATAGCAATTTCAGGGGGAAAATACTTAAGATTCTCAAAAACTCCAGAGAGTTTCATTTGCATTCATGCAGCACGTCCAACCCATTAGAAGACGCATTTTTCCTAATCTTTCCTAACACTATATATCCAGTATTATCCCCTCCCTCACCCCCAGCCTCTTTTTTGTTATTATCAAAATGAACCTTTTTGTGTGAGACCGGATAATGTAGTAGACAGAACGTTTAATTAAGAATCTGGAGGGATGTAGGTTTGAATATTTCCTCTATCACCTGTGTGAGCGTTTGTAAGTTATTTAATGCCTTTGGACTTCAGAATCTTGGGTGTAAAAAAAATGAAAAAAAATTTAAGAAAAAGGAGAAATAACAATAAAAATTATAGGTTTCCGCTTATAGAACTGTGTAAGGGTCAAATTAAATATATGTGAAATACTTTGTAAATCTTAAATCTTTGCTTGCTTTTTTATTATCTTGCCCAACCTCTTAAGTTCTTCTATTCCCTAAGATGTGAATAAACTTATGGAGTTTATCTGATTTTACTAATAGATCTTATTTCCTCCCACTACCCTATAGTGCTCCACCCAGTTAATTACATACAAAGTAATCTCCCTCATCTATAAATATCTCAAATACTTATCATTATTATTATTTGTTTCAGTCACATTTGACTCTGTGACCCCAATTGGGGTTTTCTTGGAGAAAAGACTGGAATGTTTTGCCATTTCCTTCTCCAGTTCATTTTATAGATAAGGAAACTGAGGTGTCAAGGGTTAAGTGACTTGCCCAGGATCACAACTAGTAAGTGATTGAGGCACTCTATTCACTGTGCTACCTCCCTGACCTACTTGTTATGTATTTATAAATTTCTCTAATTTATAAATATCTCTAATAATCACTAATGAATGGTATTTGATATGACACTATCAGTGATACTTATTTCAGCATGCAAATATATAGTACCTTGCATTGTTACTTGCATGTCTTCTCTCTAAATCAATATTACAAGCCCCAAGTGAGCTGGTTCCAAAGCTCTCAATTTTGGGTGTACACTTAGGGGCTAAGTATAGTGGATTATATTCATTCTCAATGAAAACAAAATGTGATAATAATTTTCTTTTTCTTTTTTAAAAGCTGTCAGTCATGTTTAGAATGTAATCCATTTTTACTTCTTCTTTTTAGAAGTATCTCCTAGCCACCTTCAGTGCTCAGCCCAAATGCTGTCTCCTACCTGAAACTGTCCCAAATTGACCAAAGCCATTCACCTTCTAGAACTATCTGCTTACATGTGTATGTGTTGTTTCTCTAATAAAATATAAGATTCATTAAGAAAGGGACTGTTTCTATCTTTGCTTCTTTCCTTTCCTTCCTTCTTTCCCTTCTCCTTCTCTCCTTTCTCTTCTTCCTTCTTTCCTTTCTTCCTTTCTTCCTTCCTTTCTTCCCCCTTCCCTCTTTCCTTCTCTCTCTTCCTCCCTTCTTTCTTTTTCCTCCCTCCCTCTCTCCTTCCCCCAACGACATCTCTCTCTCTCTCTCTCTCTCTCTCTCTCTCTCTCTTTTTCTCTCTCTTTCTCTCTCTCTTTCTCTCTCTCTTTCTCTCTTTCTCTCTCTCTTTCTCTCTCTCTCTTTCTCACTCTCTCTTTCTCACTCTCTCTTTCTCTCTCTCTTTCTCTCTCTCTGTCTCTCTGTCTCTCTGTCTCTGTCTCCCTCTCCTTCTCTTTCTTTTTTTCTTTGTACTTTGTATCTCTATGTGTACTATAGTGCTGGGCACATACTGTTTATGAAATACTTGTTCAACAATGGTCTTTTTGAGTCTCTACTTGCCTGTCTGTGGAAGTTGTTTCAAGCTTTTCTTGATTTGAAGCCTCTGTCTCTCAGCAAAAGATTTTGCCTCCTTTTTTACTCAGAAAATAAAAACCATCTTTCACAAACATTCTCATGCTTTTTTTTCTCTGCACATCAGAAACTATCTATATCATCATACATCCTCTAGTATTTTGTTTCAGACTCTGAGAAAGTTGTGGCTTTTTTTGGTCAAGGCTAATCTACCTAATAATCTAGTACCAATGATCTCTTCCATTCTTCTTTGGAAAATTGTCCCATTGTTCATTCTGCCTGTATCTTACATCTTTCTTCTCTCCCTATCTAATAGCTATTTCCCCATTGTCTACAAACTGTCTCCATTAACTTAGGAGAACCCTATGCAAGCATAGCAGTTGTTTCTTGTAAGGTAGGATAAGTTCTACAGTACTTGGTCATAGGGAATAATGAAGTTGACTGTTTCCCAAATTAACATTCTCAGTCATGGAGCAGCTGGGTGGTACAATGAATAAAGCACCAGGCCTGGAATCAAGGATACTCTTCTCCCTGAGTTCAAATCTGGCCACAAACATTTATCAGTTGTGTGAGCCTGAGCAAGACATTTAACAGTTTTTACATCTGGAAAATAAGCTAGGGAAGGAAATGGCAAAACACTCCAGAATCTTTGCCAAGAAAATCCTAAATGGGTGTGTAAAAAGTTGGAAATGACTGAAACAACTGAACAAAAAAATGCTTAGTTTTCAGTTTGTTGCCTATGTGGAATGGTTATATGTTCTTATTATCTTTTCATATTTAGCATTTTTAGAGAATTCTATTTGTACTTTTTTACTTATTTACTGATCTTAATGAGCCTGCTTTCACAATGTATACTGATATATTTTGCTGAATTTCTGAATCAAATATTTTGGTTTAAAGTGTTTTGTCATGTTTTGTGCAAACCAAAAATATATAGCAACCAAAAATATTTACACACACACACACAAACACACACACACACACAGAAAAAGAAAAAGAAAAAAAGGAATGACTATGTGGGTAGCATTTAAGATGGTTAATTGTTTGGTCTTGCTTCTCTGACATTAACAACTTGGAGAACTCTGCTGGTGCTATTTAAATTTCATTAATAGATTGAAATATCCTATTTATTCTAAACAAATATATATTATCCTTGTATATAGAACTTACCAGATAAGGTTTAATTTCACATGCTGAATTGTCTCCATTGTCTCTAGTTAATCCAACCTAACAAGCACATAAAAAGTAACAGTCAAAATAGGTGTGGGAAATTAGCTAATTTGTTTTGTCCAAATATGTGATTTTTTTCTACAAAAATTATAGAGTTCAAAATATTAAGCCAAAGCTAAAACTGATAACCATCAAATTAGTAATGTTACCTCCCTTTTTTTGTCCTATGTTTAAAACATTTAGAAACAGCACACAGACATAGCTAATGCAAGATACTGTAAATGGGTGCTGAGCTAGAATATTCTTCAGACATAATAAAGAGTTTCTGGAAATTGGAAAACAAGAAAATGAAAGGCTTTGGTGTCCAGTGTTGTCTGGAATACTCCAGTTCCTTCAGATCACTGGAAGGAGAATAGAAACAAATAGTTCTGTAAACAAGAAGAGAAATGGCAGCCAGCCAATGAGGCTTTTAACCAAATGGATTATTTTATTTAGATAACTGCAATATCAAAGGTAAATAGTCAGTCCCTAAGGAATTCTCATGAGCCATATTCTCCTGCCATATTTTCCCTGGACCGTACATTAAAAAAATAACTTATTAAAGTGTAACTTTGCAAATGCAAAGAGTTAGTACACCTTCTCAAAGTTTCATTTGCTCCTAGATTAAATGTGTGACATTATACATCTGATTATGTCAAGTTTAGCCTAAAATACTACTGGCAACTGGGTTTTTCAAAAGTTTATTTTATATGGAATAAAACAAGCATTTTTATGACATAACATAACCTAAAAAAATCTGATTGTACTTGAATCTGCAAATCCACTATGTGCTATTGCTTTTAAATATAGAAAAAATATATCATGTAAATTATTTTTTTTTCTTTTATCTTCTATTTCCCTACTATCCCAGAGATGCCCATGATTAAACACAAGTGAATATATCTATAATATATGCGTGTACATATATACATACTCATATATGCATATATATATATAAATTTGATATAACTAGATTTTTTTAAAATCCCAATATTTAGGTCACATGTAATATAATATAGATATATTTTATTTTCAAAAATGAAGTAATAAATATTGTAGAAACTATTTTAAAATGGTTTTATAAATTTATGTCTCATTTTAAAAAAATATTAAGGTAATTTTGACTGCAAAATATGACTAAAAATGAGACTATCTAAACTGAACCTACTGCTTCTTTCTCTCTCTGTCTCTTCCTGTCTATCTGTCTCTCTTTCTGTCTGTCTGTCTCTGTCTTTCTATTTTTCTCTGTCTGTCTCTCTTGCTCTCTCTCTTTCTGTCTCCATACTATTTTATTTTTATACTCAGTTGAGGAAATTTTAAAATAAGTAAAAAATACAAATAGAAACCTCTAAAAATCCTAATGACTAAATTAAATTTACAAAGTTTTTTTTTTTATTTTTTTAGTTGTTTCACTTCAGAAATGTGGTATTATTTTTGGGAAATATGTTGTCATATCCCTAAATTGTAGATGAGAGATAGTTCTAACTGCATTTCTAAAAGTGGTTTATTTCAGATACTAGATGAAGTCTTTATAAATGTTTATATGGATAGTTGTGATTTTCTAATAAGAAACTCCAAGTTAGAAGGGATCATATGTGATGATCATCCACTCCAAGCTTGAATCATGCATACATACTCTTTTTTTGATTTCACTATCTTATGCAACAGTACACACTACTTTTGAGTGATTCTAATTGTTCAGAAATATTTTCCTTCCATTGAATTAAAATCTGTTTTTCTACAACTATTGTTCTCCTTAACCTTTGATTCTTTAGGCTAATCTTTCCCAGTTACTTCATCCATTCTTTACATGACATCGTCTCTAAGCTCCTCAACATTCTGGATGCCTTTGTCTGCATATTTTTAAGGTTAGCAATATTCTTCTTAAAATATGACAAAGAATATTGAACATAATGTTCTAAAAGTAATCTAACTAGAGCAAAAGACAAGAGTATTTTTCCCTTGTTTGTTGAAGAATCTTTCATGATATTAGAGTTTAACAAATTCTATCATTTTGGCTATCCTTTCATGATATCAACTCATATTCAACTTGTAGTCTACTAAAATGACCCAAGGCTTTTCATAGAACTGTTTTTATAGCAATAAGTTTCTATATCTGTGTATTTGACTTTTAACCTCAAATGTTTATTATTCTTTGAAATGGTAGTAAACTTGGAATAAAAGAACACTATTGTGTATTTTTTTAGGTTTCAAAATGTACTGTTTATGTGATAGACATTTCTTCAATTGACTTAAAGAGAGAGAATTTTGTGTTGAATACCTCAACCAATACTATGACTTGTTCAGTCTTTTAGCTTGGAATTTCTATTGCTCTTTGGATATCTTGTACCTCTCTTTTCATTCCTCAACTCAGCTAAATTAAATTAATATTCACTAAAGGCCTGGTGTGTGAATGACACTATGCTATGCCCTGTGGCAGGGAGAGAAGGACAAATATGATATAATCCAAAGCTTAAAGAACTTATAATATAATGAGACAGCACTATATTTATATAAGCATATATAAATTATATGTAAATATATAATAGGGCAGCACTATATTTTTATAAGTATATATAAATATAGTGCTGCCCTATTATATATTTACATATAATATACATATACATATATTTGTGTCCATCTACATATATAGGAATTTTATCTATCTATATGTGTATATATGTTAATTATATATACATTTATATATACATATATATATATATATAACCTTAATACAAAAGAGAACATAAATGCATAGGTGGTAATGATAATAATGATGATGATGTAAGAATAATTGCTGACATTTATATAATGCTTTGGAGTTTGCAAACTCTTTTATATCCATAATCTCTTTTGAACCTCACAACAAATTTGTGAGTTGATTACTAAAGGAATTATTTTCTGCATTTGAAAGATAAAAAATCCTTGATACTCAGAGTTTATATGATTTACACATAAGTACCCAGATGGTCAGTATCCATGCTGGGATTTGCCCCAACACCTCTTTGTCTCCAGATATCTACTTTGTCATTGAACTTTTGGAGAACAAAGGCTGTGCCATTTCTATCTTTGCCCCAACAATTCCTCATACAATTCTTTGCGAACAGTAGGCATTTAGTAAAGAATTATTGAATTGAATTGAATAAGAAATGTAAAAATAATTTCTTTATGTTTTCCAAGGAGTGGGACAATATTTCTAATCAATGAATCCCGAAAACTTTTGTGAAGAAATTTACATTAAGGTAGGCCTGAAAAGATAGAATTTCAAATCCTTTTTTCCTTGTCTTTTTTTCATAAATAATCATTATTCTCTTATAAATCTAACAATCTTCTCTCCTGATTTCATTCATTCATTCTTATTTCCCAATGCAAAAAAAAAATTAATTGCTTCTTTAATTAGAAAGATAATCTGTGATTCCATTGATATGAATACTTCCTTCTGTGATATACATTTTGGCATCCATATTTTAGCAGGTATTTTAATGAGTTACTATGGACAGAGAAATTCATGCCGTTGTTCCTCCATATTAACAAAATCTTTAATTTAGACTTAAAATAAGCCTTTGATTTACCTTGTCCAGAATTAGGACACCATACCATCAAACCTGCATCCCATTTCTTTTTCAGTCTCTTCTTATATTTTGTATTGCCCCATTAGAATGCATTGAGAACAAGTATGTCTTGTTTGTTATATGTATCCCCAGCAGTTAGTACAAGGACTGGGATATAATAAAAGATTAATAAATGCTGTATGTAAGTAGGTCTGTAAATACCCATATATTCACATAGCTACATCTCATTATCAACTATGAATTTTGAGACAAGGTTTCCATGAATTAAATCAGACAAAAGTAAATTTGAGCACAGTCCCTTGACTTTGTATACTTTACTTTTTTAACCTACTTAAATAAACACTTGGATATAAATGTTTCTATTATTCAGGTTTCTTTGCTCTCTTTCCTCTCTGATGCCTCATCTCTCTCTATTCCAGGTCAGAAGTATATAGGCCTCTGCTTTGTAATGTTTCTATTTACAAGCATGTCCAATATTCACATTAACCTTTTTTCACACACTATCAGTCATAAGTTAGCAATGTGTTTGTAATATAGTCTTCCCTTTCCACAAGAGCCATCAAATTCTATAAAGTTTTGATCACTTCACAGCTTGAATCATCCATCCTTCTCCACAAATAATTGCTAATTTCTCTTCAGTTTGTACAAAACAGAATATCCTAAGTTCTTGTGACAACTTGACTACATCATTAATATTTTTCATAGATTCATTTTTGCTGGGTAAACAAATCATTAAGCTGGTATGCTTAGATTTGCAAAGCTGTTTGATCACCTTCTAATATAATAAAGAAGCAACAAAGATTGCTAATAGGAGACATTCCTTTTAGACAGTCTAATTCTGAATTAATTTTTCAGATATAAGAGCTAATCCTTCCCTCAACAGAAATCAAGAAATCACTTTTAATCTTGAGGTTTTTAAAATGGTAATTCTCTAAAAAAAGATAGCTTAAGTTATATTTAAAATCAATATTTTTATTTATTGGTTTGTCCTTTCTAGTCAGAGCTTTTTGATGACCTGCATTCAAAACTTTGGGTACTCTAAAGTTATTTGAGATTCCAATTTCCTTAAAATTTTTCATACAAAGTAATTTTGTAATATTTGATGTATTTTATCAGAATTTGTCTGTATAAAACAAAAAGTTACAGAATCTCAGAGTTGAAAAGGTCCTCAATGACTTACTTCAAATTAGTGCTGAAAATAATTCATACCCATAGCATCTACAATTGGTCATCCATACGTCTGTTACTTCATAAAGAAGGGGAACTGAAAGAATTATATTTTTGAAAATTCTAATTTTAAAGAGCTTTTTCTTAGCTGTACCTTTCTGGCATTTCTAACTATTTCTACATTCTATTTTGAAGCCAAAGAAATCAAATCCCTCTTCTGTAAATTCCTTTTAAATATATGAAGACAGCTATGGAATCTTAAAAAATAAATTTTTTCCTCTATGAGTTACACATTCCTAATTCTTTTCATTACACCAAAATCTTTAGTGTCTTCACTGTCCTAATGAACATCCTCTAAATGTACTCCAGTTTATCAAAACCCTTCCCCAAATATTAACTGGAGGGATATCAGAATAGGAATAATTTTGGGGGGAGATTAATCTAACAGTGGCATATATGATAAATTAGAGGAAGAATGACTTGTAAGCTACTTAAAATGTATTTTAATAGCATAGATATGAGACATTTATATCTGAATGAAGATGGTGATGTTTTAATTAGGAAAAATAATTATGTCATTTTGATTACAGCAATCATCAACTTACTCCTGGAATCCTTAAAGTTTCTAAGATTTTTAAAGAAATAATTTTAAAATGTATAGTCTGAAATATGGCAAAAATAGTTTTGGGAATTGCAACATTGATGAGATTTGGAAGGATAGACAGCTTGATAGAAGAGAATATGAATTAATGTATCTGTTTTCCCTCAAGCTTTTCATTATTTGGCATTTTTTAATGGATATGAAGCAGAATATCAGAACTTCTTTATTTGCCTGGGTCATTATATGATCTGGAGCTTTCTTTTTCAAATGACTATTGATAATATGGGTTTATTTCCTTACATAGTGTCTGTTTATCTATTCATATATTTTAGCTCTTATTCTTTGAGATTTGAATCAGCTCTTTATATAGTTTAGAAATGACTATTATGAGAGAAATTTAATGCAAAGTTTTCCCCAGTTAATTCTTTTATTTTAGCTACATAATTTTTAGTTTTGAAAATGTTTTTAAGTTGGTATATAATATTTAACATTTATTCAGTAGCTATTATATGTTAGGATCTATGTTAAATGCTTTTCAAATATTGTCTCTTAATCCTCACAACAACCCTGCAAGGTAGATGCTATTATTACTCCCATTTTATAATTGAAGAAATTGAAACAAAAAGAGGCTCAGCAAATTGCCCAGGATCACACATCTAATAAGTGGTTGAAGCTAGATTTGAATTCAGGTCTTCCTGACTTTAGGCCATTCACTGTATCCATTAAACTATGTAGCTAAGACATATAGTAATACAATAGCATATGAATATAATGAAATAAAACTATTGTGCTATTAGAAATGCAAAACGAATATTTTCAAATAAACGTAGGAGAGGTTGTATGAACTGAAACAGAAGAAACAGAACAGCAAGTACAGTTAATGACAACATTAATCACGGTTTAAACTCTGAAAGTTGTCTGATCTCCATTCAATGCAACAACCAACCATGATTCTAGGTTATTGAAGAATTGTTGTATTGAATATTGAAGATGTTATGTAGCTGCTTAGAGAAAAATAGTTCACTCAAGGGGAAGAATGTAACAGATATTTTTTGGCTTATGGTCAATGCAGCAATTTGTTTTACATATTATTTGTTTGTAAACATATAGGCTTGTTTTCATTTTTTTACTTGAGGAATTGAGAATTTAAGAAAATAAATGTTTCTTTTTATGTGTAGATGTATTTATATAATTCTCTTGTTGCACAAGAAAAATCAAATCAAAAAGTTAAGAAAATGAGTAAAAAAACAAAATGCAAGCAAACAACAAAAAGAGTGAGAATGTTATGTTGCAATCCATATTCAGTTCCTACAGTCCTCTCTCTGAGTGTAGATGGCTCTCTTCACAAGATCATTGGGACTGGCATCAGTCATCTCATAGTGGGAAAGAGTCACCATCATCAGAATTACTCATCCTATAATATTAATATTGCTGTGTACAATGATCTCCTGGTTCTGCTCACTTCACTTAGCATTAGTTCATATAAGTCTCTCCAGGCTTTTCTAAAATCATCCTGCTGATCATTTCTTGTAGAACAATAATATTCCATAACATTCATATGCCATAACTTATTCAGCCATTCTCCAACTGATGGGCATCCACTCAGTTTCCAGTTTCTTGCCACTACAAAAAAGGCTGTCACAAACATTTTTGCACATGTGGGGCCTTTTCCCTGCTTTAAGATCTCTTTGGGATATAGGCCCAATAGAAACACTGCTGGATCAAACAATATGCACAGATTGATAACTTTTTGAGCATAGTTCCAAATTACTCTACAGAATGGCTGGATCCATTCACAGTTCCACAACAATATATTAGTGCCCAAGTTTTCACACATTCCATAAATGTTTCTGAATTAAAAACAAATTCATTTTTAAAATAAAGATAATTCCTTTGATTTTGGTCTTATTGATTTGGAGGGTTATAATCAAAATCAAATAAGGTCATTTAAACTGTTGGAAATGGATCAAAATTCAGAAAATAATTCACCAACATGAAATTTTATATAGAATAGCATTTGAAACGTGGAATCAAGTTGGTGACTTTGGACTGGCAACTACTTGATGCTATAGTTCTTCACCAGTAAAATTAGGGGATTGATGTAGATGGAATCTAATATTCATTTTATCTATTTTTGTCTTTTTTTAGTTTATTTTTTAATTTATGTAATAAAATAATCATTTCCAAAAGAAGGTGAATACACATGAAACTGCAAAATCTATTGCATACAGCTTGCTATTCCTTTTAAATATATAATAAAATTATCATAGAAATTTATTATTTCCTTTTTTCCTTCCAACCCCAGCTCTACAACTGGTTACATTAGTTAGACCCAAATATATATAGATGTGTATATGTATATGTTAAAATCATTCCATACATATATTTATCAGTTCTTTCTCTAGATGCTGATAGTGTTTTAACTCATATTTCTTTATAGTTAATTTGAATATTTATAATCATCAAAATGACTTATTTGCTCAAAGTTGTTCTTAAAGC
The DNA here is from genome assembly GCA_023553655.1 of Myrmecobius fasciatus. NCBI lineage: Eukaryota > Metazoa > Chordata > Mammalia > Dasyuromorphia > Myrmecobiidae > Myrmecobius > Myrmecobius fasciatus. The sequence goes on from JAJPUD010008986.1 coordinate 71,929, forward strand.
AATATTGTGCTTACTATATACAGCTTTTTCTTGGTTCTCATTTCTCTCTTCATTATTTTGTGTAAGTCTTTCCATGTTTTTTTAAAGATTATTGACTTAATTATTTCTTATAGTACAATAATATTCTACCACAATCAAATCCCACAATTTGTTCAACCATTTCTCAATTTGTAGTCATCTCCACAGTTTCTAGTTCTTTGCCACCACAAAAATAGCTGCATATTCTTTTCTCTAAATACTGTCTTCAGTATCCTTTTAAAAAAATGTTGCCTATCACAAGATTATAGGATTCTACATTAAGAGTTAAAAGTTCTTTATATCTCAGATATCTCTTGCTCTATATGTGTGTATACATATGTGTGTATCTATCCATTTATTTATCCTATATAAAGAACATTTTAACTCTTACACTAGATCTTATGATAGATGACATTATTATTTTTAATAGGTTACTAGATGTAGTATTTAGAGAAAGGAGCAGTGTTGGTGACTGTGGTTTACTACATATCTACATTTTAAAAATACAAAAAGAAAGCAAGTCAGCAAAGAATATAGAGAAGTTGTAGACGTAAATGCAGAACCAGAATAGCAAAGTATTAATAGCACTAAGAGAGGAGAACTTCAAAAAGGGGAAAGTGGTCAACAGTATCAAATAACACAAGTTCAAGAAAGAACAGAAATAAAGTGGGGGAGGAGGGAGGAGAGGGGAATTTTTGACTTTGTCTAGGTTAGTTATAAGTGAACCATAAGAGGGTGATTCCATAAAATTGACAAGGAGAAAGGAAGTTTGGGGAAACTAATCCAGGTCACAGGATGTTAAGTTGGTAGTAAAGAAAGCAGAAGTAGCAGGTGTAGACCATTTGTTTCAGAAGTTTGGTAATAAAAGGAAGATTAATTAGATGGTAACTTGAAAAGTTTGACCTATAGCATTCCTCTGCACACTAGAGAATGTTATTCTTGCCACTTCACTTAAAAGAACAGAAAAGGAAGAAAGGATCCAGGGACCTGTCTGGATTATATCAAGCAGATGTCTCCACTAAAGTCAAATTTATTAGCAAGGAAGGTTTCTGAGAATGGATCATAGCATAACATGAATATAAAATCTGAAAACTCATGTGATTTTCAATAGTACCTTTGCACTCAGCAGTCAAGGTATGGTTTCCAAGTGACTCCAAGTCAGCTTACTTGGTCATTATGTGTAACAAAGTTGAACTAAATAGACTCAAATTTAACTTCTTTTTTTGCTCCTGCCACATACTCTTTTTAAAAAAGTAATTCCAGCTCTTCAAAAATTATGCCAAATACAGATTTTTGACTTCACTAAAATAGGAAAAAATATCAATTTTCTTCAATTTTACTGTAAGTAGCTTCCGGAAACTGATTAATCATTACTAATTTCTCAGTTGACATTCCATAGGTTATTCAGATGTCCATGTCCAAATACAAAATGTGAATATCTTGTTTGGATTATGGTAAGGAATAAGCTAATTATTGTATCATTGTATCTAGGGAGACTTCCCACATAATGGAGAAACATATTTTTCTCCTTCATAATCTTGTTTTTGATATTAAAATTTATAATCCAGAAGGATTAATGTGGAGGAATGACCTTATGATAGTAATTTTTTATTTTAAAATATTCAACCAACTCTTAAATTAGAGAATGTTTACTGAGATAGATTTGGTACATTTAATTTTCTTTAAAAATTTCTGTTCAATCTTTTTTGAATATTATAAACAGGGACCATCATATTTGATGTCATAAGAATTTGAATTAAATAAAAACATAATTTTCAACATATCTTGTACATTAAGTTATAAAGTTTAATGTCATTCAGTGACTAAAAGGAGAGGGAAAAAAAAACAGCCTCTAGTTAAACTTTTATTTTTGGAAGTGCATTGCCTTTATTTCAGAATCCACCTAGACAATCTGAACATGGAATGAAATTTTAACTTTTCATTCTTCTGGTATTTAGGGAGCATTGTTCCTCTCAAAGCAGTATCCAAATTGTTTGATAATCATCAGAGTATAGATGGAAAGTCTGCACTACCTTTAAGCCTAAACTATAAATAGGAAGGAAAAAAAAATTTCAGTGCAAATTTGAGATTTCCAGTGACAACCACATGTCAATCATTGTCACATATTACACTGTTTATATTCATAGCAGCTATGTCTAAAGCTTGTATCCAAACACCCTGACTTTTATGGCTGGTAAGATTTTGCATATATTAATAGGAGTAGTCTCTGGTGATTTCTAACTACATTAGGTTAAGCACTGCAGTATTCACAGACTGGCAGCTGTGACCAATATGCTGTGAATGCTATACAATCTCTTCTTCTGACATCACATATGAAATGATGGTTTGTTCTGACAGTTTATTTAGATAATGCAGTAATTATCAGCTCATAAATCGATCAGGGATTTTCCCTCAAAGTTAAAAGGAGCACAGGATGTTCCAGTGGCTACAAATTCCAAATCCACCCATGCCCACAGATAAATATTTATAATGTTCTCTCTTATTCCACAGATTTAGAGAAAAGTTGGGGGGACATTTATTTGCATATTTTGAATTATTCCTAAATTTCTCCTGAGACCATCTTTTTCTCTTTCATTTATTTTTGTGAGTAATAACATGGGCCCAGAAGAATAACTGGAATGGTCTTTTGATTGGGAATAAAACCAAAAACCTACTTGGTCTATAGTTTCACTTTTATTGCTGAAAGATCTGCTACATATTATGGAGAAGATCAATTTTAAAATACATATGTATTGGAAAAATCCATTAGATAGAGGAATTAGATCAGGAATTGAATGGAAGAAAATCAGGCTACATTACAAATGCAATTTTTTCCAGTGATCCCAAGTTCTTTTCTACTGCAAAAAAAATCTATCTTTCTAACACAAGAGTATTCTCCTATTAATAGTTGTGAATTGTGAAGACCATAAGTCATAATAAGAAAATTGCATATGACCCAGTGGCTAATTGAAAGAGGGATGGGAGTATTAATAGAGTATAGTATATGACCAAAGATTATTTGTATAAAAAAGCAGGAATAATATATCATCACCTATGAATGAAAAAGGAGGTCATGTAACAAAATTATCAGAAAAACAATCCTGGAACTACTTGGGCATTCAGAAAACATCAAAAGAGCCACTACACTAGGTAAAGCATGCAGGGAAAATTTAAAACTACCACAAAATGACAGTCACAGAATGAGAAAACATGGATTAGTTGAAATGTGAGGACACCAAGGATATATTAGAGTATCAAAATTAATTTTAAATAGAATTGTTTATCATAATAAATTTAAAATGGCATGATGTTGTAGTACCTGTTTTATATTTATACAAGTACTATGATATGACATTTAAATTATTTTTGTTTTAATATTTAATTTTAAAAATATTATTCAATGTTTGTTCTAGGTAAGGCATGTTACCTCTTTGGGTGTCAAGTCCATTAATCATGAAATTTGTTTAGTGGATCATTAAATTTCAAACTTTGAAATTCCTCGTTTTTATGATTTTATATTTCTTCCCATCAATATCTGCATTTTTGAATAATATATTGATAATGATAATTAGATATTATTTATATATCTCTATCAATCACAGAATCAAATAAAAAGGAACTAACCGATTTTGTGCTGTGACAGTTTGGCCCTTCTTCCTCAATGGGTTATATGGTTAGTCTGTAATTTACACGACTCTTTTAGAAAAATCTAATCATTATTGTTAGGTTGTAGATATTTTACAGCTTACTAATACCTGTCTATAAATTGGTGAAAATGGCACATTAATATTGAAACACACTGAAAGCACCATTATAAAGACAATATCTATAATTATATAAAATTGTATGATAGACTGAAGTCTTGCATTCTTGGTTAATAAACATTTCTCAAGCACCTACTTTGTGCCAAGCACTGTGCCAAACTTTGAGAATATAAAGAGGCAAAATATAGTCCCTGTTCTTAAGGAGTTTATAATGTATGTACATTTTAGCCATAATTATAATTGTTACTACAAAGTGACCTAAGTATAGTTTACTAAATTTTAATATACCACAGTTAATGGCTAGTTATAAGTGAATGCTAACTGAATATGAGTTTGCTAAATCATTTCTTCTACCTGCCTATTCTCCTGATCAGGAATCTCCATTCAGGTTAGATAGGCAGTCACCAATGTGGTATGATTTTAGAAGTTTTGAAAAGCTTAGGGAAATAATTTCAATGTCTCATAAAATAGCTTACCATTCTCAAAGCTCTGAAATATTGAATTCAAAAGTAAATCAAGTTAGATAGAAAAAAGTAGGTGAGGAAGAAGTTCTTCATAATCTGACCCTTCTTAGTTCCCTTCACCTTCTTTATGTTCCAATGGCACTGGCCTCCTTGTAGTTCTTCAAATAGGATCCTCTATTTCCCTTTTCTCTGCCTTTGTGCTAGCTCTTCAATCCCTGATATACTCTGCCCACTTATCTCTGACTCAGTTTTCTTGGATTCCTTAAGGATGTAGATAAAATCCTACGTATTGTGGAGGCCTTTTTTCATTCTCTTCCAATTGCTAATGCTTTCCTCTTTCAGAATACCTTCTTCTACTCTATGTATAGTATATTTTATATGTACCTAGTCATGATCTTTAACAGGGACTATAGCCTGGCTTTTTATTTTCCTATCCTAATTACTTAACGTAGTGCCTATTTTGTTTTTGACAAATTCTCTAAATTTGGAATCAAAAGAAATGGTCCAAATGCTCACTTTGCTATCTGTTTGACCTTAAATAAATCATTTAACTGCCAGCTGCCCCAGACCTCAGATCTTCATATATAAAATAAGGAGGTTGGCCTAAATCAGCCTTTTATAGGTTATTATAGCTCTAAATCTGTGGTTCAGTGGTCATAAAGTGAAAAAAAAAAACTGTCAATAGTAATGTAAATTGTCTGGATTGGCAAGACATAAAACTCTGAAATCATTTAAAATTTTTGTAAGGCTACTTTTTGGGGGATGATATGAGAAAAACTAAAGTAATACAAATTTGGAATGTACTTAGCTCCTCAAAATAGAAAGATATTCAAACACCAGGTTGATCACCTTATTCAGAGTTCTTTCCTTTTTCATGTTTCTTAGCTGGGCCTTCTGAAGACCTGAGTTATTAAAAAAAATGGCCCCAGAAATTTACTAACTGGTGACCTTGGATTTAATCACTGTCTCCTTCAGTTTTTTGCAACTTCAAAATGGATAATCCTAGCACTTCTCACGGTTTTTGTGAGAATCAAATAAAATAGTATTTGGAAAGTGCTTAGCATAATACCTAGAAGGTAGAAGGTGTTAGATAAAATTTTGTTTTCTTTCCTTCTTTTCTACATTGTATTAATATCATTCAAGGTTTTACCACTGTACCTAAAGTAAAGCTAGAATATTTTTTCAGTGTATGTATATATTATTTCCTAGATTCAATGATGCATTATAATTTATTATTACTTCCCTGGCCCATTTATTTTCTTTTTTTAAGCTTTTTATTTGTATAACATATGTATGGATAGTTCCCCAACATTGATATTTACAAAGCTTTCCAATACAAATTTTACCCCCAGTACCCTCCCCTCCCCTAGATGGCAAGAAGTCCACTGCATGTTGATAATGTTGAAATGCTTGAGAAGTTATGCAAGAAAAAACCTATCTACAAGAAAAAAAAAGAATGAGAAAAAGGCAACACAATGCAAGCAAATGTCAATAGAGATCATGAAAATGTTACGTTGTGGTCCATGTTTCATGTCCCTCTTTCTGGGTGTATATGGTTTTCTTCAGTGAACAATTGGAACTGGTTTGAGACAATTCTTTATTGCAGAGAGCCATGTCCATCAGAATTGATCATCATGTAATATTGTTGTTGCTGTGTATGATGATCTCCTGGTTTTGCTCGTTTCACTCAGCATCAGTTCATGCAAGTCCCTCCAGGCCTCTCTGAAATCGTCCTGCTGGTCGTTTCTTACAGAGCAATAATATTCCATAACATTCATATACCATAATTTATTCAGCCACTCTCCAATTGATGGGCATCCCTTCAGTTTCCAGTTTCTAGCCACTACAAAAAGTGCTGCCACAAACATTCTTGCACATGTGGGACCCTTTCCTTCCTCTAAGATCTCTTTGGGATATAGGCCCAGTAGAAACACTGCTGGGTCAAAGGTTATGCACAATTTGACACTTTTTGAGCATAGCTCCAAATTGCTCTCCAGAATGGTTGGATCCGTTCACAGTTGCACCAACAATGTATTAGTGTCCCAGCCATCCCACATCCCCTTCAACATTCATCGTTATCTTTTCCTGTCATTTTAGCCAATCTGACAGGTGTGTAGTGGTACCTCAGAGTTGTCTTAATTTGCATTTCTCTGATCAATAGTGATTTGGAGCAACTTTTCATATGACTAGAGATGGTTTTAATTTCATCATCTGAAAATTGTCTGTTCATATCCCTTGACCACTTATCTATTGAAGAGTGGCTTCAATTCTTATATATATGAGACAATTCTCTATATATTTTAGAAATGAGGCCTTTATCAGAACCATTAAATGTAAAGATGATTTCCCAATTTGATGCTTCCCTCCTAATCTTGTCTGCATTTGTTTTGTTTGTACAGAAACTTTTTAACTTAATATAGTCAAAATTGTCCATCAGGTGTTCAATTAGGAGTTCCAAGTCTTCTTTGGACATAAATTTATTCCCTCTCCACAGGTCTGAGAGATAAACTATATTACGTTCCTCTAACTTGCTTACAAAGTCCCTCTTTATATCTAGATCATGAACGCATTTAGATCTTATCTTGGTATGTGGTGTTAGGTATGGGTCAAGCCCTAATTTCTTCCACACTAGTTTCCAATTTTCCCAGCAGTTTTTGCCAAATAGAGAGTACTTATCCCAAAAGCTGTGGTCTTTTGGGTTTATCGAACACTAGATTGTTAAGGTTAATGCCTAGGTTGTCCCGATAACCTATCCTGTGCCACTGATCAACTGCTGTATTTCTTATCCAGTACCAACCGGTTTTGATGACCGCTGCTTTATAATATAGTTTTAGATCTGCTACAGAAAGGCCACCTTCATCTGCCTTTTTTTTCATTAATCCGCTTGAAATCCTTGACCTTTTGTTCTTCCAAATGAACTTTGCTACTATTTTTTCTAGATCTGTAAAATAATTTCTTGGGAGTTTGATTGGTATGGCACTAAATAAGTAGATTAGTTTGGGTAGTATTGTCATTTTTATTATGTTCGCTCTGCCTACCCATGAGCACTTAATATTTTTCCAATTGATTAGGTCTGATTTTATTTGTGTGGAAAGTGTTTTGTAATTTAGTTCGTATAGTTTCTGACTTTTCCTTGGCAGATAGATTCCCAAATATTTTATCCTATCATCTGCTATTTGGAATGGAATTTCTTTTTGTATCTCCTGCTGCTGAACTTTGTTGGTAATATATAAAAATGATGATGATTTATGTGGATTAATTTTGAATCCTGCAACTTTGCTAAAGTTGTGAATTGTTTCTAGTAGTTTTTTAGTTGAGTCTCTAGGGTTCTCTAAGTATACCATGATGTCATCTGCAAAGAGTGATAATTTGGTTTCTTCATTACCTACTCTGATTCCTTTTATCTCTTTTTCTTCTCTTATTGCTAAAGCTAACATTTCTAATACAATATTAAATAGTAATGGTGACAGTGGGCAGCCTTGTTTCACTCCTGATCTTATTGGGAATGGTTTTAGTTTGTCTCCATTAGATATGATGCTTGCTGATGGTTTTAAATAGATGCTACTGATCATTTTAAGGAAAAGCCCATTTATTCCTATACTCTCTAGTGTTTTTAATAGGAAAGGGTGTTGGATTTTATCAAAGGCTTTTTTCTGCATCTATTGAGATAATCATATGGTTTTTGTTAATTTGGTTATTAATATAATTAATTATGCTGATAGTTTTCCTAATATTGAACCAGCTCTGCATCCCTGGTATAAATCCTACTTGGTCATAGTGTACTATCCTGGGGATGACTTTCTGTAATCTCATTGGTTATATCTTATTTAAAATTTTTGCATCAATATTCATTAGGGAAATTGGTCTATAGTTTTCTTTCTCTGTTTTTACCCTACCTGGTTTAGCTATCAGCACCATATCGGTCTCATAGAAGGATTCTGGCAGTATACCTTCTGTCCCTAATTTCTCAAACAGTTTGTGTGGTATTGGAATTAATTGTTCTTTGAATGTTTGGTAGAATTCACATGTAAATCCATCTGGCCCTGGAGATTTTTTCTTAGGGAGTTGGTTAATGGCTTGTTCTATTTCTTTTTCTAATATGGGACTATTGAAATAATTTATATCCTTTTCTGTTAACCTCGGCAATCTATATTTTTGTAGATATTCCTCCATTTCATTTAGATTATCAAACTTACTGGCATAAAGTTGGGCAAAGTAACTCCTAATTATTGCTTTAATTTCCTCTTCATTGGAGGAAATTTCTCCCTTATTATTCTCGAGACTAACAATTTGATTTTCCTCTTTCCTTTTTCTTATCAAATTAACTAAAGGCTTATCTATTTTGTTGGTTTTTTTATAGAACCAACTCTTAGTTTTATTTATTAACTCAATAGTTTTCTTATTTTTGATTTTATTAATTTCTCCTTTTACTTTTAGAATTTCCAATTTGGTATTTAATTGAGGGTTTTTAATTTGTTCTTTTTCTAGTTTTTTTTTAATAATAAGTCC